>JARACY010000694.1:0-79940 GCA_029255725.1 Scrobipalpa atriplicella | reverse complement strand
CTGTGATTTAAGTGTTTAAGAAATTATATTTTGATTGAACGAAAATAAAAGTATGGAACGGTAGGTAGTTTTAGCCACGACGTGCGGGTACGGAACGGTAGGTAGGTAGTACGTTGCGCGCTTTGCCTCGTAGGTGCATTTGGTTAGGGCCTTCGGTATTCATTGTGCGTGAGCTAGGTCGTAGGTTCGATTTCGTTTAAATTATTTACAGTTTCTTCCGCGGGATAGTTCTTGTTAGGTCACGGGACTGCGATATAGTTTGGTTATTTTGCAGAGTAGGATTATTTCAGGATTTTGTGCGTCGGAGGGTACGTTTTGGTATGAAGTCATTTCAATAGGTTAGTGTAAATTTGAGCGAAAAGTTGACCTACATTCAATCTGGTAAGTAAAATAAAAGTTCGGAGATAAATTAAAAAAAATGTAGTCGCACTTATTCCTCCATAGCAAATTCGGTGGTGTAGTAGCACGACATGTCGATATCCAGAAATTATTAATCTTGTTGCGGAACTTTTGTACCTACTACTTTTAAGCTAGTTCGAGTCAGACGTGAGAAGCGGTCACCCATCCATCAGCGGTCACTCATCCATTTTAAATCGTACAATTTTTATTAGTGAGAAATAGTTTCAAAAATAGTTCGAATTTGTTGATACATTGTTCTTAGATTTACCCTGCAGATATTTGAGGCGTGGTTTTAGATTATTGTTAATTTGTTAGTAGTATAGCCAGATTGTTTAGGATATTGATATCAGAATTAGGTGTACCTACCGGGAATTCGACGGATCTTCAATATAGGTGGACATTCCGGGCATGCGATGGATCTTCAAGAATATTAGGTGTACCTACCGGGAATTCGAAGCTTCAATAATATTAGGTGGACATTCCGGGAATTTGGCGGACCTACTACTGATAGAAACGGATATTATTATTTTAGATTATTTAGGTACTGCAGTTCCGGTTTGATTCAGAGACGTCGATGTTCCAACCAGAAGGGTGACAATTACAGTTTTGAAAAGGTAATATCTACTTTTATTCAGTAATTTTATGTTCTACTACATATTTTGACTACAACTAAATATTATTCAAAATTCAGAAAAGCAAAGTTTAATAATCTTTTGATACATCTTTTTATACCTAATTCAGGAAATACTTAATTCCATTTTATGAATATTTTCTCATCAGCAATTTTACTAATGACATTTTAGTAATAGTTATCTAACTAACATTTTTAACGGATTTAGAATGAATGTCATATTTAGATTCAAGGCCATACTAAAATGCCAAGCAGTGGAAATTTTAAGCATTTAGAGAGTTACATTTCCGTAACTTTTATTCGTATAAACTTTCTTATTGTTTTGATATTATTTAACCAAATGTTTATTACCAGCCTTTTAAATTTTATACGGAGTTGCATAGAAAGTTTGCAATGTTAAAAGTAATAAATAAAGAAGTTACTTTTATGAAAGTGATGTTGATTTGAGCTTACTAGGCCAAGCTAAGACAAAGCCTTAATAGATTTCTCTAAATAAAGAATGAGAAACTATACAAGTACAGTTCGATTCACCATTTCTTATTACTTAGTTCAAAGAAACTAGGTTTGACAATTTTAAAATACAAAATTGATGTTACTCTTTAGTAGAAGGTTGAAAATAAATAATTACCTTTAACTTAAAGTAAATTCTGCAAAAGTATCAATATGTTTTGCTTGCAGTAAATTCTCTTCATATTTTCATTTTCTTTTATTTTGAAATAGATTCTTTCTAACTTTGTAATGGAAGATTAATGTTTTTTGTTTTCAAATATATAATTTTCATAGATTCACAATTCTAGTAAACAAGTAAATCTAGATGTCGTGAATTCATTGGTTCCATTAAACTCAGTAAATGTAAATTCAAAAGAAATCCTGATATTAAATTCACAGTAAAAGTAAAATTACCACATCATTAAATACAAAAATGAAATACATTATTCTCAAATTAAGTTTATGAATTTTGAAAAGGTTTTCATTTGGAATACCTAACCATACACTAGGTTCAGGAACAAACCTAGATTTGATGGATATACCCTCTTGTCCTTTTGTATACTTAGGCCCGTATTTATAATCAGCTCTCGGGAGTGACAGCGAGTTTAAGTTCGTATCAGAAATGTCATATCAGTACAAAACGACCTGTCAAATCCATACTTAATATTGCTCTCAATCTTGAGATCGCTTTATAAATACGAGCCTTAGTAAAGTATGACTAGACTGACTGACAAAAATATTGCATTTTGACTTGAATTATAGATACTTCCCCTCATATCAGGATTAAATATATTGGAGGAGCTCTGTCCAGAGTCTGGCTGACGAGGAGCACTGCACGGTGGCGGGAAAGGGCGGTGCCCCGGCTTTACCAAAAACACAAAAATGCTGTTGTAGTTTTATCTTGTTTGAAACAGCAAATTTCTAACAATATATTTGAATGCTAAGATTATTAGTCTTCCTCACCTTCTAAAATCTTTATTGTTGAACGTTTACTAAGTTTTAGGATTATTTTTATTCTATTCATCTTCATCAGCACTTTCGTAAGTTTAGTATTTCCTATTCTAATTAGCTATCACTTGGCAAAGTAGGTTATACCATTCGAGTCATTAAAGTTCAGGGGTTACAACAGCGGTTCGCAACTTTAGGTCCTATTATACTACTAGACGTTCATTTGGCCAAATACTAATCTCATTAAATTGAAACCAATTCCGTAGCAAGTCAAAAGTCTGATTCTGGAACTGAAAAAAAAAGAACAACTGGGAAGATCCGTGCTCTACGTCTAAATAAATCGTAATCCTAGTAACGCAAAATCAAAATAAACGTGCTGTAAGCCTATACTCTCTTATCTAAACGTCAAAATGATAGTAAATGGAGTCATCTGTAATAGGAAAATTATCAAAATTTAAATAAAATGACACAAAAATCATAGTTTCAAGATATTTAAGTCCGTAGTAACACAAAAAACGATACAATCCTGGTCACGGCACCAATTTGTAACATTTACCCTACCCTAACCTAGCCCTATTTTTTTTTAACCCTAATTAAGGAAAGAAAAGTAAAAGAAATTAAGAAAAGTTAAATGTTCAGAATTTAAAGGACGATTTTTTGTAAATGTAAAGATGAAATTTAAGATACGAAAACTTTAATTAAAATTCTTCAGTTGCAAGTAAATCACTTCAAGAAAATTATTATAAACTACTCTTAAACGCGACACTAATCGTAGATAGAGCACGGATCCATCAGACACGATTCCCAGAAGGCTGGACATGGACAAGGCTGAAGACACTGTAAATAGAAGAAAAGAAAGAACTTAAAGTAACAGAATTGGTTTCAATTTAATGAGATTAGTATTTGGCCAAATGAACGTCTAGTAGTATAATAGGACCTAAAGTTGCGAACCGCTGTTGTAACCCCTGAACTTTAATGACTCGAATGGTATAACCTACTTTGCCAAGTGATAGCTAATTAGAATAGGAAATACTAAACTTACGAAAGTGCTGATGAAGATGAATAGAATAAAAATAATCCTAAAACTTAGTAAACGTTCAACAATAAAGATTTTAGAAGGTGAGGAAGACTAATAATCTTAGCATTCAAATATATTGTTAGAAATTTGCTGTTTCAAACAAGATAAAACTACAACAGCATTTTTGTGTTTTTGGTAAAGCCGGGGCACCGCCCTTTCCCGCCACCGTGCAGTGCTCCTCGTCAGCCAGACTCTGGACAGAGCTCCTCCAATATATTTAATCCTGATATGAGGGGAAGTATCTATAATTCAAGTCAAAATGCAATATTTTTGTCAGTCAGTCTAGTCATACTTTACTAAGGCTCGTATTTATAAAGCGATCTCAAGATTGAGAGCAATATTAAGTATGGATTTGACAGGTCGTTTTGTACTGATATGACATTTCTGATACGAACTTAAACTCGCTGTCACTCCCGAGAGCTGATTATAAATACGGGCCTAAGTATACAAAAGGACAAGAGGGTATATCCATCAAATCTAGGTTTGTTCCTGAACCTAGTGTATGGTTAGGTATTCCAAATGAAAACCTTTTCAAAATTCATAAACTTAATTTGAGAATAATGTATTTCATTTTTGTATTTAATGATGTGGTAATTTTACTTTTACTGTGAATTTAATATCAGGATTTCTTTTGAATTTACATTTACTGAGTTTAATGGAACCAATGAATTCACGACATCTAGATTTACTTGTTTACTAGAATTGTGAATCTATGAAAATTATATATTTGAAAACAAAAAACATTAATCTTCCATTACAAAGTTAGAAAGAATCTATTTCAAAATAAAAGAAAATGAAAATATGAAGAGAATTTACTGCAAGCAAAACATATTGATACTTTTGCAGAATTTACTTTAAGTTAAAGGTAATTATTTATTTTCAACCTTCTACTAAAGAGTAACATCAATTTTGTATTTTAAAATTGTCAAACCTAGTTTCTTTGAACTAAGTAATAAGAAATGGTGAATCGAACTGTACTTGTATAGTTTCTCATTCTTTATTTAGAGAAATCTATTAAGGCTTTGTCTTAGCTTGGCCTAGTAAGCTCAAATCAACATCACTTTCATAAAAGTAACTTCTTTATTTATTACTTTTAACATTGCAAACTTTCTATGCAACTCCGTATAAAATTTAAAAGGCTGGTAATAAACATTTGGTTAAATAATATCAAAACAATAAGAAAGTTTATACGAATAAAAGTTACGGAAATGTAACTCTCTAAATGCTTAAAATTTCCACTGCTTGGCATTTTAGTATGGCCTTGAATCTAAATATGACATTCATTCTAAATCCGTTAAAAATGTTAGTTAGATAACTATTACTAAAATGTCATTAGTAAAATTGCTGATGAGAAAATATTCATAAAATGGAATTAAGTATTTCCTGAATTAGGTATAAAAAGATGTATCAAAAGATTATTAAACTTTGCTTTTCTGAATTTTGAATAATATTTAGTTGTAGTCAAAATATGTAGTAGAACATAAAATTACTGAATAAAAGTAGATATTACCTTTTCAAAACTGTAATTGTCACCCTTCTGGTTGGAACATCGACGTCTCTGAATCAAACCGGAACTGCAGTACCTAAATAATCTAAAATAATAATATCCGTTTCTATCAGTAGTAGGTCCGCCAAATTCCCGGAATGTCCACCTAATATTATTGAAGCTTCGAATTCCCGGTAGGTACACCTAATATTCTTGAAGATCCATCGCATGCCCGGAATGTCCACCTATATTGAAGATCCGTCGAATTCCCGGTAGGTACACCTAATTCTGATATCAATATCCTAAACAATCTGGCTATACTACTAACAAATTAACAATAATCTAAAACCACGCCTCAAATATCTGCAGGGTAAATCTAAGAACAATGTATCAACAAATTCGAACTATTTTTGAAACTATTTCTCACTAATAAAAATTGTACGATTTAAAATGGATGAGTGACCGCTGATGGATGGGTGACCGCTTCTCACGTCTGACTCGAACTAGCTTAAAAGTAGTAGGTACAAAAGTTCCGCAACAAGATTAATAATTTCTGGATATCGACATGTCGTGCTACTACACCACCGAATTTGCTATGGAGGAATAAGTGCGACTACATTTTTTTTAATTTATCTCCGAACTTTTATTTTACTTACCAGATTGAATGTAGGTCAACTTTTCGCTCAAATTTACACTAACCTATTGAAATGACTTCATACCAAAACGTACCCTCCGACGCACAAAATCCTGAAATAATCCTACTCTGCAAAATAACCAAACTATATCGCAGTCCCGTGACCTAACAAGAACTATCCCGCGGAAGAAACTGTAAATAATTTAAACGAAATCGAACCTACGACCTAGCTCACGCACAATGAATACCGAAGGCCCTAACCAAATGCACCTACGAGGCAAAGCGCGCAACGTACTACCTACCTACCGTTCCGTACCCGCACGTCGTGGCTAAAACTACCTACCGTTCCATACTTTTATTTTCGTTCAATCAAAATATAATTTCTTAAACACTTAAATCACAGCTTCACACAGATACAATAGAATAAAACGTATGGAAAATTCCTGAAAATGTACACATAAAATTATCGTAGGTAGAACTCACAATCAGAAGTAAAAATGTAGAATGTACACGGAGATAAGCTAAAACACATGACAATATGTAGAACCAGAATATCACAGATTTTAAACAACATACTACAAGAATCTAACTTGAAATAAATGTGAATTTCATTTACGTCGTTACAATGATTAGGAAACAAATATGGCAGACACGGCTTAGTACCGACACTCATACTCATGCGCTTTTTCTTACGTTACGCGATTACAAACTTTATATTGCACTGTTATATTCTGTATCTACGAAATATAAAGAAAGATCTGACCAGATAAATAGCTGCAGACGCCATGGCACCACCAGCACCCGTCGCCTTCCCTGGAACCAAGAACCTCTTCAAAGTTGCGACCGTCGCTCCCGGCGCCTTTCCAAAAGTGAAACAACCGCATGTTTTTCCAAGGAAGCGTCTGTGTAAACCGACAAAATTACGATTACCACGGAATACTTGAAAATCGCTAATGAATCAAAACTTTTATAATTCGTCGAGTAATAACCAATGGTAGCAATTTGTAGTTACAAAAATCATTACTTAACCAATAGAATTTCACACCTGTCACTGTCGCACATAAGAGAACAAAAAGGGACGGCAACAATCTCAGCCAAGATTTTTCCAACGCTACCCTCCACGAATCAATAGCATTGGCTCCCGGATTCGAACCTGAAGTCAGCCTAGGAGGCTAGCCCTAAAAGTATTCTAATTTGAGAACAGATGGCGCTTTTCCCATTTATTACAAAATTAAGGATTTTACGTAAATTGCATGAGATATTAAGTCGAAAATTATTAAATTGTTACAATCGCTCTTTTTAATCAATTCCCACCATTTATTTAATCAGAAGTTTGATCAAATTTCGCAACAATTCCGTATAGAATGTGCCAGCTCCATCCCATGAATTTTAGTGTGGCGCTGCATGTTGGAGAAAATATCAAATATATGATATGAACAACCATAGACCTTCCACGTAATACAATGAGGTTTTATCTTAGGGTCATTTTGTATTGCGATTCTATGTATGTACATGGAACAAGAAGTTTTATATTGTATGATCTTGACGGTCCAGTTAGTTCCTTTTTTCGCCACACTCAATACACCATAAACACGGAGAGGCACTGTAATCCTTACAGACATTGATGAATGAACTTGTCAGTCATTTGAATTACATTATTTTTGTTTCGTTTTGATGTTAATGGTAATTCATGTTTACTATATTTTGACAAATATTTATACCGTATTTTATAATGGTCAATATTTAAATTAAATGGATTAACAAGCAATATTGTTAACAAAATAGCAAGTTTAATTCTGAATGCTATTGGTTCATATTTGAATAATCAAAATGCTTTATTCAAGTTTATTTTAATTTATGAACATGATCGTTATTTTTCGAACAATATTCAACTAATTATTAATCTGAAAGTATGTAAACTTTTGTTTACTTGCAGATTCTCTTCTCGCGGTGGTCATACAACTATCTGACCAATAAGAGCTCAGATGCGATTTCGTCTGAAATGGCGCGAAATTCAAAATGTCTTAAATCGATTTTGATGAATTATAATTTTACGAATAGATAATTTTTATCAAATCAAGCTATTTATAACAAATATTATATTTGTGGAGTGACGATGCGCTTAAACATGAAGGCGTATCGTTACATCTCCGTCAGCTATGATCCAACATAATGTATTAATTTGACAAATATATTGTCAACGATATTGTAAGTCCAAAATATTATCTAAGGTTTTTTGTTAATTCTTCATTTTTAGCAATAAAGAAGGTCCAATGTCACCCATAAATAAAATATTTTGTATAGTAATATAGTTTGCACAAACTTGTAGGATTGTTTATTGCAAAATTATTGCGTGGTCATTGGCTCATAAAACGACCATATTGAATAAAAGGTTGGATCGGTTTAAAGAGTTGTTTAACCCAAAACATTAATTTTATTTTGTCAATGTTAATTACTGATTTTTACATATAAATTGGCAATTTACAAAAATACTTTTTTGGTGTTCAGATGTATTTAAATAATTTTAATATAATGCATCAAGCCTACCTAAATCAATATTATCTTGAATTCATAAATATAAATATTAATTAATCGAACAGCTTCAAACTCAACGTCATGTCTACACCAGGGTTTTCAGGTTTTCAGGTTGTTTGTTGATTTGACAACTCATTCGATACAAGAAGAACATCGTCTCTCAACATGCGTGCAAATAATTCACTTAGGAACGCACGAGTCACATTCTGTTCCTACTAGCGTAGCCACTAGTTGTATGAATATGGATGTCTACTCTATTTGACACTCGACAACTATTGCATCGCGATACGCTTCGATAACCAAGCTTTGCCGATATCAATTTATATTTAAATTGGAATGCTTTTTGAACATTTTACACATAGTTTTGAGTGGCGACGATTGATCGATGATTTAAGTGGAATTGACCTTTTTTTATATAAAGTAAGCAAAGGAATATTTATCATAAATAGTGATCAAAGAAATGTGACAGGTCTTTTAGATCAGCATTAAAAAGACGAAAAAAACTCATAACTGATATAACATACAGAACTATCGTGCACAAACAAGCACATTTTATCAAGCTCTTTCTCTCCAAACAAAATTACGTAAAATGACTTTGTACAATAAAAGTTGCTGCAATTTTACAAATTACCAAATATTTACTTTCAACAAATCTTGTGTATTTTACAGACAATGAAAGCTTATTTAATTTCACTTTTTTTCGACCAAGATAAATAAAAGTGGTAGCTTATTTATTACATGAATTTTTATCGTTACTCCAGACTCTGGAATTACGACGTCTGGATTCCAGAGTAATCATTGGTCTTATTTTTCTTTTCTCTAACCAAAAATAATGTTATTCGTTATTTATTGGTCTGATGTTGTGCTAGAAGAATACATAGAAATAAAAAAATACATAGAATATTGTCGGCTGCTTCTTTTCCCGGTATATAATCCATGGAATAACTGCCACTTCAGAACATAATCAGATTATTGAACAACGACATATTATGTTCAATTCAATTAACCGAAGTACTTTCTCAGTCATGTAAATGGCTTTTTTCGAGCAATTTACTTGTTTAATGCGTTCATTCATTACGAGACAGTCGCACATGCGCACATGCGCGCTTCCCCATTGTGTTGCGCTGGCGCATGCTGTAACTGTGGGACCATGAGACAACACTCTATGCCGTAACCAGCATCTTAGACTCAAGAAGTTGGATGCTAGTAATATGTTTGTTGGAAAGTAGGTATGTTTAAATGAGAAAATAAATTTTTGAAAAAATTTGTATCCTGAAAGTTAAAGAAGAACATAAAAATACACTACCTGATCTAACGCAATTTGGGCTATGGAGCTAATTGTTTCAGTATGAGGAGTAATTTTCTTTTATTTAATCTTTTACTGTTTAAACTTGTTTGATAAGTTTTGAGTACCTAGGTATCAGTCACTAGTAAAAGTCACTTTATATTTCTTTCTCTTCAGATAAACGAAGTCATGCAGATATAAACCCTATCTATCGTTCACCACACTTTCAATTAATCAATCAATTTAAACTATAACAGTCACTTCGAGTTACATTCTCAGGAAGCCTAACCAAGTTACGCGAGCCTAAGAAATAACAGCTAGCACTTTCCTCGGCTTATTACAACAGCCGACTTTGAGACAATTTCTAGACTTACGCAATGTAACTGGGCTACAGATTGCGCCGTATTGTAATAAATGAATCGTGATCCGAGGCCTACCGGAGTTTTGTACTAGCAAGTCACGGTGCTTTTGGAGGGAAAAGGAAATTACGAAATTGATAATTGTAAAAGATTTGAGAGAAAGAGGTTTGATTTAAGTAGGTATACCGCAGTATACAATGCAGGACGCTTTGCAGGTAGATTAATGAGCTCAAAGTAAGATATTACCTATATTCACAGGGAACGTTACAGCATATTCCCTAGACATTTCTTAGTCGATTTAATTACCCACGAGAAGGGATGATAATCTAAGCGGGCATCACAAGACACTTGCAGGTTTGAAAATCTGCATAGGTTCAGTTTATAGTTTCTCATTAAGAGCTAACCGACGAAATAGCACTAAGTACTATCATTAAATTACCATTACTCGTTGAAAACTCAATTTATTAATCCGGCAGATAAGCAAAATTATAGATATTTGTCATTCTCATTTCTCAAACTCGTAAATTCGCATTCTGTGCTGTTTTTTAGATTTACGAAATGCCATTTTAGTACTTTTGTTATCTGTATAATTACTACTTAAATATAATTTATTTAATTTATATATTCGACACCTAAGTGTATACATCTGCTGCAATTTTTCGACAAATTGAGTTTTTAACTAACCAAAACTCAATATGTTTGATGCCTGTAAAAATAACCACTGCACTACATTTCGGCTGTGAAACATGGACAATGACACAGAGGGACAGGGAAAGACTCGAGGCATTCGAGATGTGGTGTTGGCGAAGGATGGAACGAATAAGCTGGACAGAGAAAAAAACTAACGAAGAAGTATTAAATCTAGTCAAAGAAAAGAGGAATATACTAAAGATAATTGAGAACAGAAGAGGAAAGATGCTGGGACACTTATTAAGACACGACGTACTACTAAAAACTATATTAGAAGGAAAGATTGAAGGGAAAAGAGGAAGAGGTCGACCTAGAAGAGCCTATATAGACCAAATCAAAGAGAAGATTGGGGTCACGTCGTATAGAGAAGTTAAAGAGAAGGCTGAATCCAGGGAAAGCTGGCGATTACTCCACCGACAAGAGCAAAGCTCTTAAATTGTGATGATGATGCACTACATTTACTATTAACTTTTCTCAAGCCATGTAAATGCCTAAGCTTTGCCAATTTTCGAACCATTTTACTTGAGATCACTTAACAGATAGTCGAGAGGCCAAAGGTGGTTCAAGAAAGTGTTCCTGCTCTGAAACCACCAATTTCTCCATGAGATAAAAGACTACAAATAGTTACATACTATGAAATTACTGCCCTTGCGCTACTGGCTAAGGCAAGTTCGTTTTATGCTTCTTCCTTGTTACCTTTAAGGTACCCTCCAGTAACAAAATAGATAATAAAAACGCTCCTACTCGTAGCTACATAAAAATAATATTATTAGAAAATAAAGCAGCCTCGTTAACGCTCAAAATCCATTTATATTCACGAAAATAATAAAAATATGTGGTTTCAATCAGTCTACGCAAAAACTAAAGCAAAATTATCAAAATCTATAACAAGCAGATCTTTTCAAGTAAGTACTACATAACGAACATCTTAGAAATTGGATTTTTTATTCTTCTATTCTGAAAAGATTATAAAAGTATTAGATCCTACCTATGAGCATTGTCTACTATTATTATCATGTTCTTCTATCATCAAGAGACTGCTATACTTCTATGCGTTTTAATCGGAACCACTCCGCTTAAGCGCTAATCAACCGTTCTGTGACGGATATCGTATCGCTCGTTACACCACCACCTTTCCCTAGGAAGCGAGAATTATCTCGGATTGGCAACACAAGCAACTGTGGCTACCAATACTGACATAGCAGCTGCATGTTGTTCAAATAAGCGTGGGTTGTCAGTGATAGCGGGTAGCGAAGTGAGAGAATTATCGGATTGGCAACACCGGCTACTGTCGCTACGATACCAATACTGACAAAGCAGAGAGCTTGTTTTAAGTGAGGTGGGGTGTCAGTAATAGCGGATAACAATGAGAGAAAATCTAAGAGAGGTCGACATCAAATTACTTTCAGTATAGTTCCTGCTCGTGCACGTTGTTTGAGTGGTGACGATCTTGGTTGAGACTATCACTCCATAGGGATAAAAAGTGAGTAAATTATGTTACATCTGGTATTATAACTGGCAATCAATTTAATGTTTAAATTAGGGTGGCATGATAGTGATAATAGTTAGCAACGTGAGAGATTCCATAAAAAAAATCTTCCTCTTTCTCTACGCTACATTTGAGACTCCACCCAGCTAATCTGGTATACAAGTCGGAAGGAAAACAATGCAGTGATCTGCCTTATTTACTCTCCCCGTGTGAACTATTACGTACCCTCTTGCGCGTCGAGGAAATAAAAAAAAACTGTCATACAAATTGGATGTTCCGTTTGGTTACGTATGGTTGATCGAAATAACAATAGGTGATAAACATATGGCATGTATTATGCATCTGGTACTAATAAAGGTAATTGTGAAGCCTGAAATTGTAAGGATGCAGTTCCGTGATACAGTAACAAAGGATTACAATGTGAATTAGAATGAAGACAGAACTGCAAGAGTCATTTGCGTAACGTATACTGAGAAAGAGTTCGTTCAATACCTAGGAAATACGGATTTTAAATAAGAAAAGGCCTTGAATTGGGGGAATTCTTAAAATATAAGCTTGTATACTGTGAATAAATTATACGTAGTTGCACTATGATAAAATAAAATGTAGGTACTTTATTTTTTCCCATCCTTCCAATCATCATCATCATCATGCTCTAAGCATTTTCCCGCATTGCACGGGATCGGATCGGCTACCTTATCTAGGGGATTGAACAATATTTGTTTTTAAACAGGGCGTTTCCCATCTCCTCCGCAACCCAGAAGGGAAACCAGACCCAATCCTAGATTATTGGCATCTTTCCAATCATCTCATTTAAAAATATCTACATGATTATTAGATGCCAAAAATACCTATGACGAGTATCTAGACAACGCATTCATCTTTTAATAAATATACCCAATGACCTTCAAATATCAAACCATCTGCTAACCAAACATGTACACAAAACAAACACTATGTCGATGATTGAGTGCCAATTGGTCACTCATTCACATCATCATATTATGTGTCGTAAAAAGTATGCCAAGTTTATCACCTACAATGCGACTGTAGATTCTATGACAATAGAAATAAGAGCTAAAAAACAGAGCTAGGCTCTACAGTCTATAATGGTCAAGTAGAAATGTCATAAAATTCATAAGGGTTGTGCAAATGCTTACTAGGTACTACGATTCTTCTCAATCTCATAAATAATATAAGAAAAAAAACATATACTACTAGTTACTACTTACCTGTATTTGAAAACAGAAAAATCGAGTAAATAACATATTGTGCTAAGGTTAAATCTAACCGGACAATTATCTGGAGTAAAAAAATGCCATATCCTATATATGGTCGGGTTTATAGCGTTTGATAATATAGATAGGAGGTTATATTATGTGATTGGATGTAGTAATAGTGTGCGGGTATGTGGTAAATATGTGGATAGGTACTAGCGGGTTTCGCAAGTTTAAAGTGGCTACTGACTGGTTTACGTGTTAAGGCTAACCTAGCTAAACACATTTGCCTAGATTACACTCAATGCTAGATTAATTCTAGTACGTGATGAAACGAAGAGGATGTCTTTATAGTTACCGCCATATAGTCACTCAAAGTAGCCTTTTGATATTATTTTGAATAACCTAAAAAAAAGTAAAATATTTAAAAAAGTGTTGTATATTACGCGATACTTTATTTCATGGCGAAATAAAAATAGGTCATCCACGTAATGCATGCTACGGCGTAGCATCGTAGCATATGCTACGTAACTAAAATGTTACATCTACGAAAAAAAATGTTATGTTATTTACGTTTTCTACAGTTATAATTTTGTTTGTGTTTCCATTCTAATAAAAGAATGATAAAAAAGTGTTCATTTAGGTTGGCATAACTAGGCGAATGGATACTTAACTACAGCTACAGTCCAATCATGAAATCTAAAAGTCAGATGCAGTCAAAACGGCTTTCCTATTTACAGTCTAATATTACAAAATATACTTTACAAATTTCTTCTTATACAACAAACTTGTCTTATCTCTCAAATTGCGCCAAAAATTATGCAAATAGCCCGAGAGAAAGACGAGCCAAGTTCACTTGCAGGTAAATAGCGAAAGCGCGGCCTTGGCCTATGACCGCTCGCTACGGTCAAAGAGATCGTTATCTGAACACTCTCGTTTTCTACCTCATGCTTTTAATGTACAGGTTAATCTTCCTTATGGCAAATTTGTTTTTAACGACGCTTGCTCTTGAGTAAAGAGATGAGATGATAAGTTGTAGATCGTGGAACGGATTTGTAGAGAGATTAGTTTGAATAAAGACAAACACAAAAAAAAACTATCACTTATGCCAATAGAATGGAAATTATGAATAATTATAGTACAAAATCAGATGCCATTAAAATATCACTTTTGTATCTATCTGCGTGCCTCTTTAATTAGATTTTTATCTTAAGTTTGCCTGATGCAAATTTATCGGTCAAGACCAAACTCATTTTCCTATGAAATAAGCAGATTTGTCATAATTCTATATCAAAGTTTTCCTTCTCAAATGTGCAAAACGCACATCTTATAACTTTGCAAGTAGCCACACCCATACAAACATGCATACATATTTATAGCTAGCCACCAACTAGGATCAAAGTTCATACAACACGAGTGTGCAAATCTGACGTTGTCTCACGTGACCGATGATGAAGTCTTTAGCAACACAAGTATTGGATATTACTAAAATGCTAATCCAAATCATAGGTACCTAATACGTAGACGTGTTTGGCATAGCAACAAAAATACACACACAGGTATAATGTATATTGTTAAACTTTTTTTTTTTAGTTTCTCCCTTATTATGAGGGAAGGCAAAGAGCTTGGGCCTATGCAGCCTTCTTCTGCTCCTACAGATCGACCCGATGAACGATGACTTCTTTTTTCCTATTTATTTACAACATAACATTTTATTTTAAGCCAATCTGCTGCTTTGAAATTAGGTATCCTCACCTTATAAAAAGTTTGACACTTTTAGAAATCTTACTAAGTAGATTTTCCATTTACACCAAACATGCACTCCTAATATCCAAACCAACACCTGTAGTGTAATGTAATGCTAGTGCACACAGTGAACGATCCTGGCTTGTTGCAATCATAATCAGCTTTAATAACTCCGAGTTAAGACACCTCTTACTTAGCTTAGGAGCCATCAGCAAGTAATTGCAAGAAATGTGGTTGTTAATAAGTATAGATCAGTTTTATTCCTTTGAAACTATTAATATGATTATAATTTTTGTTGATTGTTTTAAACGTTGTCTCTTCTTCTATGTCGTGTGGGTTTTAAGTCTTTTTATACTGTGAAAAAGATTATGATAATGTGATTTTTTTATTGATTATTTTATTGTGATTTTTTTATTAGCAGCCGATATTTAAAACTGGCTTACCTATAGTCGGTTAAATTACTTTAATAAAATTGTAAAACATAAATTCATTCAATTTATCCAAGTACATATATAGAATAGAACCTTAAATTATTTAAACCATTAGTAGGTGAGTAACAAAATTTTATTTTTGAAGGAATATGTAATATACATGCATAGTTTACGAACTGCAAGTACAAACAAATTGCAAATCTCTGCCAAGTTTTATACGTTTTTCACCAGCACAATCTACTACTAGCTACTGTTCCATCAAAATCTGGTCAAGACTGATGGTTACTTCACTAGACAGTACTTTGATAACCAACCTCACCGTGTTATTAACGTTATAAACCAAGTATTAACCTTTTGAGAAAATGTAATGAGACTTATATATGTTTCAAAACCGTGCTTTATTGTGAGAAAAACGTTACTAAATAACTTGAGTCGTGTTTTTTTCTCTGTCAAGTTTCATGATGCTTTAATACTTCGTGTCTTTACTGTTAAGATGCTATCTGTCTTTGTTTTTAGTGTAGAGACGTCGGACTGTATACTTTTCTTTTTAATCATAGTGTATTGTTCATTTCATGTTTAATTTTTTCTGAATTTTATTTATACTCACAAATGTCTTTGATGGATCAAGTATTGTTCGTTGTTGTTTGTTCGTAGTAATTACCTGAAAGAAATAAAACCGAAGACGTTAGAACAGTTACATAACATGGAAGAAGAAAACTTGCTAAGCTGACCCCAAATAAATGGGATAAGGGCAATAGAATGATGAAAAATAGAATTATATAACAATAAGATGATTTATTTGTTCAATGGAGAAATGTATCTAAAAATTAATATGACATATAAGAAAAATAATAAAATAAACTGAAGTTTAATAAACTAGAGTATTCATCTTGTCGAGTCAGAGTATTATTTAAATTTAAATAAGCATGAATTACATTCATTCACACCCATATATTTTACGGGGTTAAGCGGTATTTCTACGATCAAATAAACGGACTTCGGACTTTGTCAAAAAATATTGTAGCTCATTTCAGATATAATTATGTACTGTTACAAAACTAAGGATAATTAGATATAATTATAACTACAGACTCTAACAAAAACTTAGCCTTACCGAGCAAGATAAAGTACAAAGATTAGCGAGTGAGTAGTGTTAATTTGTCATTTGAATCACAACAAATTCGAATGAGACCGAGATTGAGACCGACTCGACCTTGCGGTTGCCTTGTTCTCATTCACACTGCCACATGGTTTATTATTTGCATTGATAATTGACGGCTAAATTAGAGTCTAGATAAGACAGAACCTCTACCCTGAACTAGGACGATAAAAAAAATGTGTTCTAGCTGGTTTTTAGCCAAGCATTCTGCAAACAAGTTAGGATGTAAGCTGCTTACTGCAGTCATGCGAGAAATTTTCCTCGCATAGGTAATCCTTAAAGCTAAAATAATTATACCTACTATAATTAATTATAATCATAAGACAAATCATGTGGTATGCATGTAGCCCTAAACTAAACTGTATCTGAAAACTGATACTCGTTATTTTTAATAAGCTGCAATAAATATTGTTCTTACCTATTCAGAACGTTACCTGGATAACTACTTAGCTCTTAGTCAAGGTTTATATGCGCTTTCGTTTCGTTTTTTTTTGTTCCGTTTGAAATAAGTTACCTTGCCTTGGTGGGAAATTCCAAGAAACGGTGACCTTTACTTCCGTAGCCAAGACCAAGTGATTTTGACAGCTGAAAGGACGTGTACTTTCGTGAATGAGTAACTATGCTTCCTCATAGTTTTCTATTATACCTACACTGACATATAAATACAATCACTCACGCCTTTATCCCTGACACATATGGGAGCCCAGCCACAATTTTTAGGGAAAGTTCAGAAAGGATTATGTAAGTAAATATTGCTGTACTGTAGTTTAGATATAGTAAATTGACGGTTTGTAAGCTAACCCTCCAGCACCCTCTAAGTATTCGCATATCCAATTTATCTGCAATGGCACCAACTAATATAGAAGTATCTCTTTATGCGTTTGTGTTTATTATTGTTATTTGTAGTTCGAGGAAAAGCTGCTGTCGACAAACCTACCAACAATTAAGTAAGAAGCACTATTTGCATAAGCTTAATTCTACATAATCCTACCAAATGGTAGGGTAAAGTTACCACAACTACGTTTCTTATGGGAAACGGTTGGCTACCTCTGATGTAGGTGTTTACTAATCAGGGGTATCAAACAGTTTCTGTGAGAATACTGGCCTGGAAGATTCGCAACTGCGACTGTGGGAGAAAAAATAACAAAAGCAATGTTAACAGTTGCGCATGCGCAGCCTAATAGATGATTCAGTTTCGATTTGTAACCTAGTTTTTATGCAATAGTGTATGGTTCATGTTTACGGTCGAATCGCTTCAAATTGCAAAAGGTGATTGTTGTACAGTTTTAATTAGGAATGTCTGTAATATTCCCACAACACGTGATTCTTTAAGAAAATGTTCCGCAAAATATAGTATTTAAAATATTTTTCGTTGATTTGTAAAGTTTCGTTTTTTATGCCTAAAAGAAGCAGGCCTATCTATTGGAAAGTGATTTAAGATTATCATAGACTAGTTAGGCTTGCAAAACGTCGGCAACCTCTACATGTTGTTTTATAATTTGCATCTTTGATTCAGACTTAGCAATCCATCTGGCCAAGTCAGAATTTATTTATATTTCATAACTACAATAGTAGATGCCATCGAAAAACTCATTATCATTATTAAACTAAACTTTTTCAAAAGAAAGTAGAAGTATTGCAAGATTAATAAGTGTTAGCACATTCCAAAAATATCACTGATGATGCGCAATGCCCAACAAACCGGATCTAACGTAAACATTCGATGATTAGAATTCGATTTTTAAATTTTAATTTTAAATTAGGAACTCTATCAGTTGATGTGCATCGCTTAATCATTCAAGTGGTCTATTCGTTTGGACCTTGGGCTTTTGATCCAGATATTCGCCTCCTAGTTAATTAATTATTTGTAAAATTGATCCTAGTTTTGTTGCAAGGTAGGAAAAGTCTCAACTCGGCAGTCGTCACAAATAAATTCAGAGTCATATTAGGCGGTTAGAAAACTCTGACACTATTCGTTTGACTACCCACTATTACAGGTAGCAACTGGGTCCGATCTGTGGATGTCGATGGCCAAGGTCCCACTAGACCACACATTTTGATTGTGATTTTACTAGGATAGAAGTAAACGGTAGTAGGAAGACCGGTTCGAAAGCCTTCGTCGGAGGTGATCTTGTGTATGACATTGTCTAGTTGTCTGCGATATACAGATGGTGGTGACGTGATGTATGTTTTCGATAACTTGTTTATCACGAAGTATGTGTCATCTTTATCTAGCTTCTGGTTTTTGTTTTCTGTAGGAATGCAGCTGCAACAAAACAATTTACCTAACTTGAATGTTGCATAGCGACCAGCGCTTTCACCAAAACATTATTATTATAAAACTTTCGTCTTGAACTTTTTAATCCTCAAAAGTTTCTCTGCTCTTACATTTTATTGCATTGCAGTGTAACAGTGACGCTTCCAGTCTGAGTGAAAACGTGCGCAGACGCACACACACACATGCGCAGGAGTGTGATGTGCAATTACTGCGCATGTGTGCGACAACTCTCGTTGTGTAGAGTCAGTTGCATTTTCATTTCGATTTTTCTTCTACGCTCTAACGGGCTACATTTATAGTGAAGAAATTGTATAAGTTTAGATTGAAGAGCGCAACGTACTACTATTTATTTTTTATCGTTATTTACGTTAATACAGATGTTTTGATACGTTTTTAAGAATGTATTATATTTGGTTGGATAATTTTTTTTACTTCCATGCTTTATTCGAGGGTTTCAGTATTGTAATTTAGGCGATCGGCTGACAACCTATCACTATAGCAATATACAGATCAATCTGGAATAACCCTCAAAACTTTTCAGACGTGGCGGAACGACCTTTGTTTAGTTAGGTCGTTTATGCTCTGCCCTCCCCATTAGGGATAAAGGCGTGATCATATGTATGTATGTAATGTTTCAGAAGAATGTTTGTAAAAGTGGCCCGATTTCGTTGTGTTTAAGCAACCTTTTTAATTTTATAACTCTGTAGTACTTATATTAATGGGTTGTTAACTCTACTATTTAGATTGTACAATTTTCCCGGAAATAAGAGCAACTGAAACTCTCCCTTTCCTGCGTCATGTTTCTAATATTTCTTAACAGTCATAAAACTAGTTAAATTTAGTAATACGTACTTAAGTCTTAGGAAAATTTAGTTACAACTATAAAAGCTGATTAAAGCTGTAAGGTGCTGTAAGGTAGCAACAATCTTTCATTACTCATGCAAATGCACCCGTGAAGTATAATGGTGATTAAGTGATTGAATTACGATTGTGTTTGCTATTTGCCCACACGCAAGCGCAGCCAATGAGTAGGGAGCGCATTCTAATAGACACCATTCACCACTAAATTATCTCTATCATTTTTAAAAGTCCGAAATCTCACTTCAGCCTATTTTTTAGCAAAGGCCTATTTTTAATTATTAATCGCATAAGACTATGTCGCTCCTGAAGATATATTTTTTATATTTTGTAATAGGTTATTCTGTACTGTATTCTACGTATACAGAGAAAACTATAACTGAAAAAAATAACACCACGACCCTTCAAAATATTCATTTAGAATATACCTCTAGTAAATCGTTTTGTTCACTATGCCCTAGAATTGTGCAAAAGGAGCATAGAATATTACACAACAGCAGCAAACCGTGAGTTCTTTAGTCTCATTAGAACAAGTACGAATACGCAAGTGGCATTAGTACAATAGCACCCAAGAACAGTAAGCAATAAGATATTAGCATAAACGCCAGCAGAGTGGAGTATAACTTTCCTTCCTCACTAGTGTAGTAATAGTAATGGAGTGACTGTACGTCTTATAATCAATGCGTAATTATTAAAATCATTCAATGATATTGCAGCTTTGGTCTTTCATAATAATGGGTAGAATACATAGCAAAATATGATTCGAAAATAATTCCTGAAAGATGCCGTGTTTAACATTAACGCTTCTTTGCGGAGCAGGGAATCATAATAGGTATGCATGCCACCATTTCTTTTTTCACGACCGCTTATAGAAAAGAAAAGCTAATGAAGGAACTCAAGGATTAGTGCGTTTTTTTTAACTTGAAATAAGTTTGCTCTTGACTGTAGAACTAAACTAAACGATAAACTAATTAAGGAAAATGGATGCCATCCAGTCCCTACACTTTCATTACTACCTATCTGAAACTCCTCAAAACTAGTCACACCTGACAGCATTGATTAAATAAAAAAATTTGGCGTTTCCGTATCAAACCTAGTCTTGAGTAGTACCAGTAGAGTATAATTTTTCCAACTGATTCAAATCTTGTTTAGAAGCAGTAAAAAGAAAAGTATCTCTGCAAGGTTTTACGGTATATAAATATCAGACAAATCGACAAAACGCTTTACAAGCGTCATAAACCACATCTCACACCTCACCAACCAAAACAAACTAGCCACCAATCTACGAAAACCGTCTTTACTTCACTCCCAACTCTACTTCAAAGGTCACCAAAAACTGGTTATTTAAATATTTCACCAGCTCATAAACGCCTTCCTTCCGGTACTTCCTGCTCTTGGCCACAGCTCATCTTGGACTGGTTATTCAAATGAGCTATGAAGTAATTAGATGACAGGTGTTGCGTAAGGTGGTCGAGAAATGCGAAAGCGGTACATCTGGCAATTCGAACATTTCTCTCATACACGGCGAGATTTCGCGGCTAGCGTGTTATGTGGCTGGGTATGACTAGACATAAGTGATTTTGATTAAATTGGTGAAGAAGCTACATACATTGGTAGAGCCAAAAGTTTGCAGCGATTAGATATATTCTCGGCAGTTACAATTTGATTTACCTATCAGCGATCGATGCTCGGATATCAAATTGAAGCTCATGTGAACTTAGTAAAATTTGCAGCGCAAATATAATATTAAATTAAATCTGTATTGACTATTTCTTCTACTAAAATGTATCGCCCATTTCTTTTTTAAATCGCCATAAAATGTGCTATTGTTTGTTTGTTATGGATGGAGGATGTTTGTTATTCAATTTGCTGAAACCTTTTCGTTTTGCGTACAATATAATAGTTAAATAAATGTCTAGATGCAACAAATCGTTTATTAGTAGCGCGCATCTTTTGTGAAATGTAATGATAGTACAAATATGTTGTTCCAGAATAGCCGCACATTGTAAGTATTCGCCAAATATGGCTGTAACACTTGCCAATCTCGGCTTGCCAATGTTTGCACGAACAGTTAGCATCCGTTCTTATTGGCAATTTACAGTTACATAGAGATTTTTTTTAAATATATGATGAATATAGATGATGATTCGTAATAGGAAATAAAGCAATTTGAAACTTGCTCTAGAAACCATAATAACCATGTGGATATGTAATTATAACTGAGTAGAGAGAAAGCCCTTTTATAGCCAATCGAAATCAACGAAACCCAATTATTAATATGGTTACATATCAAAATTACACATATCACTTCACATTTCAATTAAAAGTATGAAATTACGCAATAGTCACACTTATCCGACTAATTGTTTAAAATTAAACGTTTTATAAAATTATGTGTTGTTGCATAATGTCTTACGTTGTTGGACGTAAACGTAAAGCGAGTCACGGAATTGCGTTTCATGCGCGTTTTTATTGTTTTACTTCCAAGCGCTTTCACGGTCATGAATGTGGCGACTTTCTTTCGGCGCGGGCGCATTGTTCGTTGCAGTAGTCTGCGGGTGATTTGTGATAAGATGGCATAGGTGCTGATAAGAAGAAGTGATGGTGTATTTATTTGGGAAGAGACTTCTATGCTGAATTGGGAGCAGCAAAAGCTTCTCTTCTCTGGAATACTAAGTATTTGAGACGAGGAATATCAAGTATTCGATAGGGACAGACGAAGTTTTTTTGTGTATTGCGCAGGAATTGAGCTGACAACCTAATTATCACTATAGCAAAAATTGCCCTCAAATAAAAAAGTCCTTTTTATAGGCTATACCCTGTAAGAGATACAGATGTGACTATCATGAATGTGGCGACTTTCTTTCGGCGTGGATGAAACGGGCACTTAGGTGCATTGTTCGATGCGCAGTAGTCGGCTGGTGGTACTGATAAGATTGAAAGGATCTGATAAGATGTGACGGTGCTATTTGGAGAGACAAGAACAGATACAGATAAACCCTAATAATTTAAACCGCCAGTCAGGGTCCAGAGTTAGGAGGTTACCTACACAATTTTATTTTTGTTAATACACAAATACTTTAAATAAATATTTCACTCTAAAAATTAGTAAAAGAAATAATACCTCTAATATTAACGACTTGAATATTATTTCTGCGAAAATGTAAATTATTACAATTTAGTAAATTTAAGCTTTCTTAATTTTTTACGAAAATGTGATCAGTTTAATTTTAAAATTTCGTATTATGCAGTTAATAATATGTGAATAATAATATAAAACGTTAAAATTTTAAAAATTGCTGGTCGTATTTAAATTATCTGTTTATTTATTTAAATAGATACATCAAACTCGACACAAAGTCACTAAAAGTGGTACTATTATCCTTGACCTACCGAGTTCTTGGTGATGATCTTTTAATAGTTACAATCGTCAAACCATCAAAGTAAACTAGGCTTTATCACATGGGTATACATTTTAATTGTCTCATATAAATTTTACCGCAGCAGACCGTATAAATTTGTATATTAATAGGCTCTTCTTGAACTCGTACGGTACAGTTTGATTTTTATTTTAGTAGGAAGTATTCTGTATAATATTGACCTATGATAATATTATTACAATTTTAATCTCATAGATTCTAGAATTTAAAATAAGTGTTATTTTTCAAATTACCTACGTTCATTGGTGTCTCTGTTACCTACTAAAAATATTCAAACTATACGTTCAAAAATTTCGCGGTCTTTCGGGCAGCTGCACAGGATTTTACATTTTGGTCATAGCTTCGAGTCCAACTCGCATGTTTTTTTTTGGTTTCTGTAGTTTTAGGCTCATATTCCTTTACTATATTTTCAGGTGCAACAAAAAATGGTCTATTTCACCACATCGTGCAGTAAAGCCCGCTTCATCTTTTGTCCCTAGAGCGTAAACACGTGAACGCGCGGAATAACTAATGCAGACATTTGTGAAACCAGCCTTGGCCGATTTTATCCTACTATTGTATGTAAGCACACCGACAGGCTGTATCATTCAAGTTCTTTGCTTTACACTGTTTATAACGATAGACTGGGAAGTTTGTAGGTACGTCAAGATAATATAGAACGCGCCATTGTATTTGTGAGGGTCTGCTTTAGATATTTTTGTTACAGTGCATGAAAAATCCACATTTGGTAGCCTCGTCTGTTTGAGTTAAAAAGAAAATTAAAAATTAGCTACGGAACACAAATGCAGTTTCACATTTCGCTACAAAATATTACTTTGTAACAAACTGAAAGCACAAAACATATGTATACTTTTATATATCTCATATTTCAAACATAAAATAACTTCTTCAATACCATTTCGGGCATCTCTTTGCAACGATAAATGTCGAGAAAGTTTGGTTTAACTTTCTTATTGACAAATGTTCTCGTTCAATCTTTTTACACGCGATTTCTGAATCACAATAACTTGGCAAAGAGAGGAACATTTGCGTCAGTTTGTAAGAAAGGTCCAACAATATGAATGTTACGCTACAGTTGCAACTTACAATCGATTTTGTAGTTTGCAAATAGTGTATTATAAGTTTGGATGTCTATAGGTACATTTACTGCTGTCAGGGAAGAATATCAAAGAATATGACTATATATTTCATAATTATCTTTAAAAATCTATCTTACAAACAAAACGCTTGAGTAAAAGAATAAAAACAACGTAATTATCCATTCATTGGCGAAAATATTTTGTTTTTGCATATAACAGAAATATTGTTTAATATCGACATATTCATAGCTTTTATTATATTGCACGTAAATTCACGGCGAAAATCGGCTACGT
The DNA here is from genome assembly GCA_029255725.1 of Scrobipalpa atriplicella. NCBI lineage: Eukaryota > Metazoa > Arthropoda > Insecta > Lepidoptera > Gelechiidae > Scrobipalpa > Scrobipalpa atriplicella. Next base: position 55,415 of record JARACY010000694.1, on the reverse strand, counting down.
CAGCCATTTTCGGGCGCACGAGCGCCGTTCCGACTAGGAGTCGAAGTAGTCGCCATGGCCGAGATCGGTCTGAAGGATCATCATTGCATATATTGCATGTAAAATTTCTTTTAATCAAATATATTTTATAATTGACGACAATATTAACCAAAAATAATTTACTCATCACTTACTGAAATTATATTTGAGTAATTCACATAATTATATGTATAGGTTCACATAATGGCATAGTTATATTTCATTTTTGTAACATTATGCTTCAAGGCCGGTCAACTTCATAACATTGTTACAATATTTTCGGCTCTCAAAGACAAAGCAATGCAAACTATTGTTGTTCGTCTATTTTCTTTCTACTTGTGTAATGTTCCCAATTGTCAGTAATACCTCGTTATTGTGAACAAATTGGCAGAACGGACAAATGTAGAACGTTGCGTACGCGCACCGCTATGTATGGTAAAACCATGCGGCTGGAGCGAACTTTAGTCTAATATTTTACACTTAATATGGTAAGATGCAATGCAATGCTATGGAAACTTGAGAAGCATTAGAAATTGGGAATTTAAAGTTGTTGTTATTATCTATGAAATATACCTAAATAGGAACTTTACAATAGATTTGCGTTGAACTATCTATTTGACTTAGTTGCAGACAATATTTTAGGTATATCTAGTAAATATGTCAAACTATAGGCTAGCTACAGGTATTCTATCTATTTCAGCCTTCATTTGCCATACAGGCGTGCCTTGACTAAATTGCTAAAAACTAATATACCTAAACGTATTTCTATGATTTCGACGCAACACTCTGTGGTTTGTGTATTTGGGTTGATACCAACCGCAGGTGCGAAATATATCGTATATGTTTTCAACTTTGCGGTAAAATAGACCTAATACTTTACAACATATTTATATTAGTTTGAAATGGTCTTAAATTTTAAAAACAAAACGCACATACAGAAAATTTTACTCGATTTTCAGGTGGTGTGAGAAGACCCTATAAAATCTACAAAAAATATCTGTCAAATATTGACAAACAAAAGTTACATATAAGTATTATTATTTTTCTGACTTCACCATAAGAAAATAAAGTTTAGAATTTGTTTGTAATTTGTCATCATGTCTAAAATTAAATTAATTAACTTGCCTAATTATAAATTCCAATATACTGTTAAACATAAAACAATAGAGGAAAACCGACGATTAATTTTCACCGCGCGGTTACGGGCGATTTGCGTTAGCGGCAGCGCTGCGCAGGCGCACGCGTAAAAACAACCGATTGCGCAAAAAACGCGCCACAATTAGACGGTTGCAACATTCGCGATACTGCACAATTTACAATTATTTAATCGCTTTATTTCTAAATATCTTGTTATTGTTGGTAGTTACTGTTGCCCAATTTCGACCTCCATGGATTATGATTGCCAGCCAAAAAGGTACGTAATTACATATGAAATAGAGATCAGAAGGTATGTTAAAAGATGTATGATAACTACCATAAATAATAGTATCTTGATTTCATTTATTTTATTTTAAACCAATAGAAATAGGAGTAATACTAAGCGGGTTTTTTTCAAAAGTCTAAAAATCTTGTTTAAAACAAACACTAACCTAATATTTTATAAATTTAAAAGATCATAACTTATTTCTAGGTTTTATAGTTCAAAATGTGTTCTATATTTTATTTTATCTACAAGTTCTATACGTCATGGTTTTTACAAATGTTTCCCATACAATGAAGAGTCGCAGCTTCTTGATGGTGCACCTTAATAACATAGACAGAGAATGAAAGTATTTAGACTATTATAATGATCATGATCATTATGATCAAAGTCATATGATATGTACTTGTAAATGAACAATATAACTTATATAGAAAGCTAAAATATATTGCTGTTGCATTAGTCAAACTGCTTGGTATTTAGTTAGACAATTTCATAGTTTGTAAAATCTTACGTGAAATTGTCAAATATCTAGTAAGTTCATGTATTTGGTTTTCTAATCTATCTGGGGTTGATCTCAACACGTACGTTTTCCTGATATTCCTCTATTAGCCACCAAATCCATGAACACCTACAATATTATTATTCAAGTTGTGTCCATAATTTTTCGACCTTCCTCTCCACTTAAATAACACGCATCCATATTAATTTATGTATAATTTTATTAAGAGGTAGGCTTATCTTGTGTACAAAATATTCAATTTACAACCATTTTGAGTAAAAAAATATTACCTTAAAATTATGCAAATTTTAAGTAAGTGACCTCACAGACGAAACGTAAATTTCAAGACTTAAGCACACACATGCGTAACATCCCTGCTTAAACAAAGTTACTTGCATAAAATCACACAGCTGCAAGTCATAGATTTTTTTTAAATACCACAAGTCTAATTTGAAAAAACGTAAATAAAGCATTCAACAAAATCTGCCTAGTAATAATGTTGTCAGCCGGTTATGCAATGTGCTCGAGGAAAGAAGAAAGTCTGTATTGATTTAAGGCGCCAAAATTTTGCTTCGTTATATTTGATTCGTGGTTTATGATTTTATGATTTGCCAGTATTTTATTGGTAGTATACACTACAACAACTTAATTTTTTGCTTAGCAGTTTATGCCAGTTTGCTTGAAAAGTAAGCAAGTAGCAAACATTGTTTACAAAAAGTTTCATGAAATGTTTCGCTACCTATCTACTACCAGTAAGTTATAACAGTAAGTAATATTATAACTGCTGTACATGCGTCCAATAAACTTTACATGACTTTCCATTCTGCCGGAAAATGCCGCAGCAATTATCGGCCAAGTCCTCCGGAAAATCGCGAAAACTTTTCACTCAAAAAAGGAAAATTATTTACCTGTAAAAAGCAGGAGCAGAAGCGCCACTGCGCTTGTCGACTTCATTTTGTTCACACACCACTGTTTTTGGAAAATTTGAAATTGGAATGTTATATTTTTTTATCACTGTCACAGCACAATCACCACCGAAGCATGTTACAGGCCGACGCGCGATTTGCTTGCGCGCGTGCGCGAGAGTGGCTGTGGTGGGCTGCGCAGGCGCCGCGAGCCAGTGAGGGGGGGGAACGGGTGAAATGTCAGGGCTCGCGGATGCTGGGTGTGGGGTTCGACGAAGGACACGCTGGGTTCTAGAGTGGTTTTCAGGAAGTTCGTTCTAGTTTGGCATTTTGAAAGTAAGAGAAAGACTGTCGGTTAAACTGAGTTAAAAGAGTTCAGTAAAATAATGAACAGTAATTTGATAAATCTTAAAATGATCAAAAATAAAGTCAAACAAACTGTCAATTCATAAATATCAGCCCATATTGTCCCACTGATAGGAAAAACAACTACTGACGTGCTTTAATTAAATTTCATGTTTCGTTTATTTTTTCAATAAAATATGTAGTGGTTTTACTCTTTAAAAAAATAACTTGTTAAGGGGATTCATATAAATAGACCATTACATAAAATATTACACAATCCAAAATATTATACTCGTACATAAAATACATATTCTTCTAATAAAAAAATATGAACTAACAAGATATTCGCTGATAAAAAAGTGTGTCACCAATTAGGAGTACTATTGTCATTTTGCCCATATTTGAACCTTTCTTTGCAATAACTGATTGATCGATGGCTGACAGTCGATATAGCATCGATCTTGTTGCCAAACTTCAAAGGTTAAGCGCAATGATACGACCTATTTGCTAACAATCAAAAATACTTGTCAATGAAAATGTATGTGAGTGGTAGGACTCACGTTGATGTCTTTTGTATGGAGCGGACGTAGCAGTTAGGATCGTATGGGTAAAAAGGAATTATAATTTATACAATGTGTAAAATAATTAGATAACCTGTGTAAAATAATTAGTGAACCTAACCTACTCATGAAACTGAATATATTTTCCCAAAAAAGTCTAAATATGGGAAAAGTGGACTTCCAATACAAATGGTTTCAGCAGCTCGAGTTTCGTATGAGGCCAATTTGTTTTCATATTTTTCAGTTACATGGTTAGCTTCGGTCTTAAAATATGTTCGCCTGATATTTCAGTTAATTTTCTTCAATATGTTACTATACAACCAATTTGCTAACAATAAAAAAGTTAGTGAAAATGTATGAGATTCGTAGAGCTCGCGTTGATGTCTTTTGTATGGACGCTTCGGACGTAGCAAGGAGCAGATACTACGCCACGTTCACACTAAAATAAACTTTGCTGTAAACCTAATGGTAGCAATTCGTAGTGGAAACAATCACAACTCAACTAATATAAGTCTCTACTTGTCATTATCTATCATGAGAGAACAGAAAGGGGCGGCAATAATTTTAATCAAGACTTTTTTTTCTTTATTCAATTTATCCGTTAAATCGTGCCCTAAATGAATTGATACATCTATCTCTACATACAATAAGTTACTTCTCTAGAAGTAGAGCAGCAACCTTAGTCAAAATTAAACCTGTTTTCGCCACAACTAACATTTGTTAAGGATTAGGTAGAAAAAAGACTGTGAATATCTTTACAAAATGTTACAGTATTCAGCCTGTATTACTCTACCTAATGATAATGAGTGAGTATAATCATACAAAACTGATAACTAATTTTATTCGAATCCCAAAAGAAATCTACAATCATCGTCTCAGACCGCTAGACCATAGAGGTAATCAAACAGCTAAACTAGGTCAGATAATGTTTATTAATGCATGAAACACTTTCATCGCTGCCCACCCCACTGGAACACAAGCGCAATGGTAGATTAGTAACGCACATTGTAATCTGGTAATTAAGTAACAGAAACAACTGTTACTGTACTAACTGTTATGTAGCAGTTACTTGTGCATAGCGATTTCACGTAAATTATTTCCATTTTTGACTGAGAGTCATAAATTAACTGATTCATTGTACCAGCTTCTTTTCTTCCCGGGTATAGATAGATACCAAATAAGCTAGCACCTACATAGTAGGAATTTATAGGTTTGGTGCATATTGCAAAATTCAAAATTTAAGAATGTGAAAAGGAACGCTCCTTGCTGCTGTCACAGAATAACTTAGTACACTAGGTTTTTGTTTAATTCAAAAATCATTAGTAGTTATGATTTTATAGCCATTTGTATTTCGTCTAAATATTTCAGTCCACTACCGAAGTAAGTCTACGATTGCGTGACGTCATTCGCCTGACGCCCGGTACAAACGTGCGGACCAGCTGGTCACCGGGCGGCCGGTCCACGCGTTCATAATTTTCAAAATTCTATTATAACTGTAACTAAGTGTCGTGTCGAATCGAAATAATTCTTTCACATGTTTTTTTTTTTCAATAGACAATAATTATGATGAGCTTGTAATCTAAAAGTAGTATTTTTTTTTTTTCAATTATATCTCAAATACCTCTGAAACTTTGTTAGACGTGGTTGAAACGACTTTTATTTTCTTATGACCTTGACGCTCTACTTAAAATGACTTAACCCAAGAGCAAAATTTTTATGTGAATGCTATCTAATATAATGCAATTGGAGTATAAGGCAATTGTATTTACCCTTTTCAGATCTATTTAAGAATTCTACAACGTATCCTGCCCCTACATTTCTACATAAACATTTCATAGACTCAAAGGGTTTTTTTCCTAACGCTTTCCGCTTACACGTTAACGCAACTACCTTAACGATTACTTCCATTGTTGGTGTTGTCATACACTTACCTGCTTAAGGCCTCGTCCACAACTTTAGCGGTAGCGGAACTCTCTGATCACCACTTTAGGAAGCCATGTTACACTATGAAGTCGACGGCAGAGTCCATTCCTACAAGAGATCCTTAAAGTTAAGAAATTTGATGTCACTTTGACATTCGTAAATTCGTATTTTAATTTGTATTTCTAATTTAGTAAAATAATAGTACTATTTAGTTTCCAATGCACTGATCAACTTATATTTAACGTTTTTTTTTACCTGTCCTTTATGATGAGTTTAAACTTATTTTATTTTACTCGTGTGTTGATCAAATCAACACCATTCTTCAATAAAATTATAGTGGCACTCACTGATTTGAGAAATCGCTTCCGCTCCCTAAGCTCCCAACGCTATTTACTATTCTGTGGTGGCACTAGTTTGCGTCGCTAATGCTCTTCAAATATTTTATCCTACCTTTTAGATCAAACTTATTCGAATTAAAAAATCATGTTGCATACTAAAATGCAAATTGTTTGTACTTAAACCAAGTCAAAATCCGCTTCCGCTTCTGCCAACACCATGAATCGAGCCTTACTTTAAGCACTCGGAAACACACATACAAGTGTAGGAAGCCATTGACAAACGAGCTCTACTTATGTGGTGACATAATATTAACTGTTACAGTTATTCGCACATGACCGACATTAAAACAGGCTTACTATAAATGATTTAGACTTATTTCGCAAATTTGTACTACTTAATAGTACATTATATTTATAATAATAGCTATGTAGGTACCTGCTTAAGTATCTTGATTGGTCTATTGCGTATATGATCAATATTTGACTGCATTAAGTACTTGTATTTATATTAGATCGTATAACGCACTATCACAGATATCGTTCAGAAGGTAATTGAATTAAAAATGCGATAAGAGTAGATTTTTGAATAAATGTAGAGAAAGGATAAATATTTTCATTCATCATTATTTAAGAGAGTCTTTTCAGATTCCAACACTAAAGTGGTGGTTGGGAGGAAAGCCATTGCCTTGAAAAGTTCTGGGTGATCTTGATCTAACGAAAAAATCTTTCAATTTTTCAGTTAGGTATTTTTATGATAGTGAGAACGTACACCTCATAGGTATCTGACGTGGTTCGTGTAGCAACCATTATCAAAGACAACGACCGGTACCGAATATGATTCAGAACAGGGCGTGACAGGGCCTTATTATCAAAGTGAGTATCATGATCCATATCTAAGTAAAATGCCTAAGTACCACTGTATCACAGAACCTAGCAACGACGGCCAAGCCGTACCTGCGCCGGCGGCGCGGCGGTGTGCAGTACTATTATACCGGGTGTAAGGGACAGCTTCCCACAAACTGATAGGGGTTCCTCACTGCCCAGTCAATGAAACTGAACAACAATCATCAGGAAGTTCTTTCAGGAAATGAAAAAATATTACTTCCTCATACAAAATGACCACCTAGATCAGACAATTTGTATGGGGAAGCAAAAAAATATATTTCCTGTTTTTTTTTTATTTGAAAGTTTTATTTCAGTTTCGTTGGCTGAGCGAGCATCCCTATCAGTTTGCGGGAAGCTGTCCCTTACACCCTATATCATAGAACCTGGCTGCGACAGCGACAGACGTACCTGCGCCGGCGGCGGTGGCGCGGCGGTGTGCGAAATCGAAAGTGTACCGTGGCCCACTTCTTTTTGGGCACTTACGCAATGAAACTGCAATGAACTGCATTGTAATGTAACTGTGCACCAGTTTTGGAATTCGATAATTGAAATCTTTTGTTGATAATATTCCTCTATACATTAGTACTTTTTTTGAACTTGTCGTTTGAAGTCCAATTTATAGAATGTAGCACAACTAAAAGATCTTGGGTTCAATGATAAACTATATTTGATCAATACTAGATGATTTGCGTTTAAAAAGAAGACTTCACGACAAAAACTGCGTATTTAATATATCTCCATAGTAATGACCTTAGAAATAACTTATCTACAATCGTACAATCATTCCTAAAATGGGTAAGCTATTGTATACCGCGTATTAATTATGCTATTATAGACCATAAAATAAGTGTTTAGCAGTAATAAAATAATTCTGAGACACATGAAACCGAAACTTATTGTATGGAACACAATAATCAATAAAAGTTAACAACTAATTTAATTTTATGATCCTCACTCAATATCGTATCTAATAGACATACGAACACGGTCAGACGATCATGAAAATCATGATCACATCAAATGTACTTTGATGAAATTACTGTTAACTTTATGTAGGTACTTAGAAGATTTTATCCTAAATTTAAAATAAAAGTACTACCTAATGGTTGTTATTTTTATTTTTTTCTAAAACATGTTAGTATACTAAACATTGCTGCCATGTCCCAATAGAATAGATCAAAGAAAGAAAAATTTATGATAAACTTCTTATCAATTTCCAAGCCAGGCACTTGCCTAAAGAAATTCAAGCCTTAGATCATCACTGCATTTTCTGGTGTACACAATTTCAGAGCACAAATATCCACAGATAAGCCATAAATTGGTAATGGAAAGGTTGCACCTTTCGCATATCTAAAATGTGCGTATTTAGTATACCTACAGAATGTCGCAAAACATATTTATTCAGTTCACATTTTCAGAGCGCATTACGATAGGATTGCGCACGCGCAGGCAACTTTCAGACAACTCCGGTAAACGCTCAGGTATTTTGTTCATTCGCTTATAAATAAATATAAGGTTGCAATACCGAGTAAGTTTGTGAAACAGAGATACTTGTAATGCTTTAAATTGTATAATTATTTATGGAATTTTTAAAGTATATTTTTTTTTTATATTTTTTGCAATGTGTTGGCCCTTGGTTCTAGGTCAGAAATTATATGGACGAACACTCTCGAAGATTCCAAGAAATAAGATCTTGGTCACTACTAAAAGAAACACTATTTTTTACCCAATTTTTTGTCAAACATATGCGGGAAGTATTAAAATTAATTCCAATTCAAAAATGTTACACGCATTTTTTTTGTGTCAGCCAAAATTCATCATGAAAAATGTTCTATGACTGATATCATGAATCTTAAATCTTTTTAAAATTAAATTTATTTTCCACTGAACATCAAAATATGGCCTAATAGAAAAATAATTAGCCTAATAGAAGTCTATTACCAACAGCATACTCTGTAACACATTAGTCTATTGTCGAAATAATAATTAAGCAATTTGTTATCAGTCGCCCCCATCTAAGGTGGTCGTTACACCATTCTAGACAGACCCTCTAGGCACCCAGCGGTGTATCTTAAACACAATGCAAAAACAACTAGTGTAATGTAATAAGATATGTATTGAGTACATTGTAATTGAAATTGAATCACAGTGTCTTTGAAGTCGAGTTTCAGGATATCGATATTTTTAAGACTGGGTTATTTTCTATTTGAAATTTCAAAATATAAAAGCAATCTTTCACATAAGCGGGATATAGACTAACAATTACTGTTTTCTAAATTCCAGTACATTTTCTTTTTCCAGAGTCCATCAAAAGGTGTTTTAATAAGTTTTCTTTTTACTAAGTTTGCCTATTTGTTAAAAAAAATGCGCCTCCAGTTACTTTTAAATATTATACACATCTTAATTTATTTTACAAGTCAAGGAGAAAACAATAGCTGGAGTCTCCTAGAGGTCAAAATATACTGGCGGTTTTACATACAATAAGTACATACATTTCCTTCTATTTCCTAAACGTCTATTAATCATTCATGACACTCACTGTAATAGGTGTTTTGTCTGATGTGTTGCCAAGTATTTCAACAAGAGCCCAGTTCTTGTCGAGTACAAATGATTGAAATGCAATATCGCCATCAAAGTGGTTTGAAAATCTACCTAACTCAAATGGGATTTGTAAGATATGACAACCGAATGCACCCAGAGAGGTCCTAACCTAGCCCACCTAGGCTAGGATGCGTAAAGGAAATTGTGAAAGATGAACAAGTCGAGCCTACAAAAGCGATCAGTATCCATCACAATCACGTTTTATTGTCACGAGAAAAATCTGTTTAAAAGTCTGCACGAAACAAGGACATTTACTTTTGTCTTAATCTATTCATGCCAAAAATATTAAGGTCTTCTTTGATGCCACCCAGCAATTTGAACTTAGGTTCATCCTAAGTATGTGAGGTTTCGTGATCGATACGTCCTCAGAATATTATCTCCTACATTTGACCTTTAAGGGTGCAGGTATCAAAAGCACGCGGACGCTTCCTGCCTGAATTTGTATGATGACCTAGATACACCTAGTAAAGTTGTATCTGATGAAACAGAAAAAAAATTACATTAGCAAAATATCTTTTATCCAAGTTTTATGAAAATGTCAATTTAGGCAATTTTTTATAAAATCAAAAGCACCGGATTTTAACCATTAATTATATTTGCATGTTCTAAGAACTATCCGTCAACCATACAACCTAACCAATAAACAATTTCTTTCAATCGACCTTTCAGCCTACGTGCAGGTACCAAACTATGCGGAAACAGAACGGTTGCCAAATTCTGCGCGCGCGCACCGGGCACGCGAGCGAACGTGTCGTGACGTACGATCACTATCGAGTTTGAATGGCTTTGATGTCCGTTTAGAGGCGGGCTAGGAGAATAGCGGATCAGTGTAGTGTGTTCTTCTCCTTCTTCTAGCCTTCTTCTTTTAGTCTAAGTGTAGGTACCAAACTCTGCTAATGTGTCATGACGTACTACAATCACTATCGAGTTTGAATGATGTCCGTTAAGAGGCGGGCTAGGAGAATAGCGAATTAATTTACGTTAGAATTACGATACAAACTTTTCATTCAAAGCAATATCGAACCGCATTATGTTTTTTTCTGGTTTATAATATAGGGAACCTCATTCAGCAGTAGCTAGTATGTTTATTACTGTAGGTTGATTGTTGTATAGTCTAATACAATACACCAACCAAACCCTCAAATCTCTCTACATTATGAAAATTATCATATTGATTTTTACTATATGCCAGGGAATAAAAGCAGGTGATACATTCTATGTTTTTTATCGCTCCTAGTCCAGCTTCTTGAAACATTTCTACATACCATTTAGAGTTTAATACCGCTCGTTTCAAAGCCTCAGACTTACGCGTACTCAACGACCTGTGAAATAAAATTATATTATCTGTGATAGCTACGGTATGGCTCTATTTTCGCAATACAGATCTGCAGATTTGGGGTAAAAGGTATTGTAGATAGTACAATTTCAATGGAAATTGGCTTACCGACAACGTTATGAAATATTTATTTGACAGTAAAATTGTATTACAAATGGTGGAAGCCTGATAATATTATCTTTAACAGCTCTCTATATCATTTTGTAAGTTAGTAAATATTTTACACTTCGGATACCTAATTAAGGGTACGATAGATAATAACTAAATTATTTACGCGTTTACATCTGAAATTCACATCATACTAACTCTAAAATCAAATTCAAGATTAGTCTCCAATTTGATTTTATTATCGATCTATGTACTTACATTAAAATACACGGGCTGTAACTACAGCTGTAAGAACAGCGTACCGAATACTTACAGGAGTTGCTCAGTCAAGGAAACTGAACAAGTTTCACAAGGAAATTCTTTCAAGAAATGTTTTTTTTTTTTTCGTTGTGCTGAAATGCTGCTCAATCGCTGTGCTGTCCCTTACATTACACCCGATTAAGAACTGCTCATAAAAGCCGCGATACTCTGCCTGGCCCGAAAGAGTTATAGATGTGATTTGTATGTATATGTATCGAATTCAGATCCTTGTTTCAACCAACCATGACCTAGATGTCGCATATTTTGAATGTAATGTTAAGCACTGTTCTCACATTTGACTATGATTAATGTTCCTATTTAATAATGCAGATTAACTGCAAATTACTCCAATAAAACTATCTGCTAAACGTCAATCAATTTCAAACTATAAATAACAACTAGTCATTACTTATAGCTCAGAGACAAATATAATTAGGTAAGTATAATATAACACCTACCTCCTAGCTTTTCGCCCCGCGGTTTCACCCGCATGTAAAAAATGTTTTCCGTGGGAGAGAGGTAAGTTACCTACTTATTTTCCGCAGTGATAGTTTGCCCATCCTGATGCTGTTAATTATCTTTCTAAGTACTTCTGACGTGTGGGTTTCGGGTCGATCGACCCGATGAACCCTGGTGTCAAAGTTCTTAAACCGCCTAATAGCACATATCGCCTAATAGCACATATCGCTATCGTTCTACCAAGTTTTATCAAAATCTATATATCTGAATGAAAAGGTAACAAAAACAGACATACTTAATTACTTTCGTATTTATAATATTATATTTATAGTACGGATTAGTCAGGTATTTTACTTGTTTCGACCTTGCCAACGCGACCTTAGTGTCAACCGTATCAACCTTTTCACTATCACCTGCGTGCGTGACCACCATGATAAATTGCAGTCAAAAAATGATAATACATGCAATTAATTGTATGTAGAGTCATTTTTACCAACCGCAAAATAAATGGTAACTTCTTCGAAATTTAAGTTCTCACTACCGTATGTCAACTGAAAGAGATTTATTTTTAGAAATAAGTTGTACCTGTTGTGCTACCGTCTTTTGTGTTTGTTTTTCATGTGTGCAATCACTGATTTGAGAAGTCGTTTGGGAGCGCTATCTCCTAATGCCATTTACTCTTCTCTGTGTGCTATAAACTGTTAAATTGTAAATTGATAGCACCATCACCAAGTGTGCCTACATACAAACGGACTGCAATCCAAGTGAGACGCAACTGCAAATATAGCCAGAATGTTTAGGCGGATTGAAGACTTATCTTAGGAGATTGGACGGACAGGCCTTTACTGATCAAAATATTAAGCACTATTTGTGCACCAACTACATGCAAACTGCAAATTCTCAGTTTCATTGTAGGTATTTCAAGGTTGGATTGCGGTCTGTCTGTGAAAGTGATAAAATATTCCGCTTGCTCTGTATTTTATGAGAATTTTAAACATTTAAAATATGAGTATTCTTTCCTGATTTTCATATCCGTGTCGAAATTGTCATAAATATATACTTAATTTAATTAGGACAGGTTTTTTTCTGTTGTTGAAATGTCAGTTTGTTTATGGTGATTGGTGATGGTGACATTTGATTTAAAGTCGAGTAAGTATCGAGGTAATTTAACTGAAGATTTAATGCCTTATTATTATGTACCGCTTGACATTACTCTAGAAATAAAGGAAGGCCGTAAGCACCCATCTTCCTCCCTTGGGGTTAGTAACACCGAGAAACAAAAAGTGAAAAAAAAAATGCACTAAGGAAAAGGAATAAAATTTAAAGTATCGAAAGTAAATTGTAATCTTACATTTCAGAAAGTAATTAATTTGATTTTAGCTTGTAATTCTAAATTATATATTTCCGTTGTGTATTTCCATAATACATTTCCGTGTCATATCATATTTTAATAAACTATAACAATTAAATTGTATTCAATTATTTGTATAAGGCAATTAACGCAGACTGGATCTGTTTTTATTTACAGGAAAATATTTTTTGACAACATCGTATCACTTATCTCTACCTTCGGAGCACACATGAAACTCTCATAAAGGTCATAAAGTTCATAGGATCATTCTTTCACCTCTCTACCCATGTCTACACCCAGAATGATTTTACTTTAAAAAAAACGTAAAGCTCTACCTAAGGTATGTAGGTACTTATAATAGCCAGACACTTCTAGCACTCTGTGCGTCACCACTCCATCACATAAAACCCATATTTGTCAAACATCTGATTACATTATTTACCATGTTCAGCTCTAATTACTTCATTATGACAAAAATGGCCTCAGCAGACCTGAATACAGTTAATTCGCAAACCACTACTACCTTGTATGGATCCATGAGATTGTTACATCTTAGGGAGCTATCTTTTTGTTCCTCGTGCTTTTCTGAGTAATACACTAAAGATAAAACAAGTAATTAGGTGCTGACTGGACGTGGTAAAAGCGGATACGGTAGAGAATGATCTTAATCATATAACCTAACCTAACCTAACTATATACCCTAATATTGATTAATTAAAAGAAACTGTCCACCGAAATTACCAGATTAGAGAAATGGTCATAACAATGTCTTCGATCACTAAGTCGAAGGATACCTATTAGTTGTAAGCCTAGGATGAAAGGGTTTTTAGCCGGTAAGAGTCCGGCACTACCTGGGTCTCCCTTCCCAGGTGTCCATGATGGATTTTCCTCCGTTTGCCGACTTTCCTTAGATAGGGAAAAATAAAAAACATATACCGAAGACTAGTCAAAATTGAGAAAATAGACAAAGCCGGAAAGCGGACCCCAGCAGGCCAGGAAAACGCTTTGCAGAAAAAGCAGAAGAAGAAATGAGTACCTGATGTGGTACCTATTTAATTTATATCTAAGTAGATTTGTATTTTCAAAAGCAACCAATTTGTGTTACAATTTCTTTATGCACTTACAACTCATGTTAGGAGTGGAACTAATACAATAAAATGTCATAAGTGTTTGCACAAACACATGATCTTTGTCACATCCAATAATATTGCGCAGGCATGTGGCATCTATTCTTGAAAAGCTGCTTGCTCAGCGACAAAAAACAATGTGATGAATTTAAAGTCTGAAAAATTTGAACTCCGATAGATATGCAAGTAACTGTAGAAATTATATAATTTTCATTGTAAAAATGCAGTCCATTCCATTATATTTTCTAGCCCTTTGCATACATAATTTTCTTTAATAATAAGTATCACCTCAATTCTTTTTAAATTTAACTCGCCCGATGGGTTCCCAGGTACTAAAATGTAGCTTATTTTTATTTTGCCATAAATAAGCTTTCTAATTCTGAAAGAATTAAAATCGTATCAGTAATTTCAGAGTCTTCAAGTTATATAGGTACCTAAAGTCACTCGATGACTTTCAAAAATTGGGTTCTAATTTTTCATACATTGCTTTATCATTGAGCAAGCGAGACGAATTGGCGGATAGTCGCATTACAGACTCTATTGTACACTTCCTTTGACAACATTAGTACCTGCAGTTGTCATCACATCATAACATTAACGGTATGACCCGGGCCTTTCTAAGGCAAAAGTGAATATGCAGTTAGCACGTAATATTCTTCAGCTAATGCCCTTTATTGAACCGTAAAATAACAATAAGGAACTTTCTCTGTAATGGACTAAAAAGAATAGGGTAAAGTAGTAAATACCAATTAACTAAGGCCCGTATTTATAATCAGCTCTCAAGAGTGACAGCGAGGTTGAGTTCGTATCAGAAATGTCATTTCAGTACAAAACGACCTGTCAAATCCATACTTGATATTGCTCTTAATCTTGAGATCGCTTCATAAATACGAGCCTAAGTATACCTATCTATACCAAGGTAGATTGCAAAGGAGCTCTAATGTCTAAAGTTATTTTACCTTGAGCTTAAGGAACACTTTCAGTTGCATTAATAATATTACCAACAAACATGCGAAAACCATTCTAGCGAAAAATTATTGCACCAAAGTTAATTTTCCATAAAACTCGATTGCTAATCGATAAAAAACTTCGATAAATTGTGTAGGTACAAAAGAATACTGTAAGTCTGTACATGAAAAATGTAAGCTATAGAGTCACGCCTGATTTCCTTACGGGGTAAGTAGATCTTAAACGGATTAACTTTATATTCTGAATTGTCTAAATGTCGGATTATTTAGAACAGTGTAATTCCATATCTTCCTTCAATAAAAAGGTTTAGGGGAGGGGAAGGAATGTTCCTAAAGTTTTCCACCTGCTAAGTGCGGTAAGTATGCCAAAGACCTCCCCAATTCCCAATTATTGGGGGATTTCCAGGGGTATTCATAATTAATGGCGATGATGAATCATCAGCACCACAGGAAACATGCAATTGAAAAACAATTTAATTAATTTGTCCACCTTCTTCAAAATGAATGGTCCTGGCATTTAAAAATAAATACCTAGTTACATTTTATAGGTAGTCAAACACGTGCAAAATACTTCCTATAGCTATCTCTTTTTATCGTCAAGTACGCTGAAGGTCGTATTGTAATAAATTGAAAAAGGACAACCTCATTTTTGACGCCTAAGTAGCGCATATCCGCAAAAAAGTCGTTAGTGGCAGGAAATAAGGTGGGTGTGATGATTTTCAATTTAATTTTTAATTTAGTTTCCTAATTAGGTTCTAATCTTAATGATATTTTGTGGTTTATGTGCATACAGGTGATTGTTATTCTAATCATAACTAACTTGGTACATGGTACAACTAGCTGCCCTAATTGGTAGTTACTTATTACGATGGCTCAGTGGCCGAATGGACGTAGATCTTGGACTCAAAAACCTTTGGTACTTATATTTTTTTAGTTGGCTTGCTCTTGACTCTAGTCTAGATCATTAATTATAGTGACAGCAAGTTTGAGTTCGTATCAGAAATGTCACTTCAGTACAAATCGACCTGTCAAATCCATACTTAATATTGCTCTCACTCTTGAGATCGCTTTATAAATACGGGCCATAGAGACAGAGACAGTGTTGACGATAAAGCAAGCTCAATCAAAAGAAGTCTACTAACACACAAAAAAAATTTATTAGCTCTTGAGCACAAATAATTAAGCTTTCTTTGTTCTAATAATATTTTTTAGGTTAATGGGAAGTACAATAGAAACTTATTAATTTCTTCACAAGGCCGCGCTGAACCCGATCCGCCTTGACTTTAGGTCGTGCGCGGCTGCGCGTGCACATAAACAAAAGCGAAACGTTTCGCAGGCGCTTACCGATCGCAACCGATACTGTTAACTATCTATTATGGTATAGAAACATTATGAAATCCGTTACAGAATCAACCGCCTGCTGATTTTCTGTTTTAGTGACTACTTTATTGATGGATGAATGATATTTCATTTCATTCTTAAGAAAATTGCAAAATAAAGAAATCTAAGCTTTTGTTAAATTTTGAACTTTCATAACATCATTAACTAACCAAAAGATTGGTAATAGATAAAGACTACTTTAATAGAATACAAGTAATTTTGGCACATTTCGTAATTTGCAAAACTTTATAAATGAATTCGATTATGTATCTGACAGGCTTAATAAAATCGATATAATAGGGCTGAAATATACAATTATAGTCACGCTTGTATGCCTTTCGAGGTAGGCAAGGGCGTCAAAGACCTCAAAATACAATAAATACAATTCGATATAATGAACTCAACGCTAATCTTAACGCTAGTGTGTGAATGCTTGATACGTTTTGATATAATGTACAGAGTATATTAGTATGGTATTTCTATTAGGTAAATACAGTCACTATAGCAAAATACAGATCCAACTGGAATAACCCTCAAAATTTGTCAGACGTGGCGGAACGACCTTTGTGTAGGTAGTTTACGCTCTGCCTACCCCATTAGGGATAAAGGCGACGTATGTATAATGGTAAACTCTACACACCTGCGCGCTTTGAACTTATCAAGGCTTATTCTACGTTTATTCTATGGACACATTTGAATATATTCTAGATCAGGGTAACCTTTAGAACAATTTATATCAATCTAGGCTGTGGGAACGGACAAAAGCGTTGCTAGATTTATAATGGGTACCTTAAATTATAATTTGAATTTGCAAGGACCAAACTGCATGTTGTAGACAACGCCCACGGTCTTACAATCTGTTACAATAGTAATTCGACAAGAGCTATAAGTTGCTGTTAGATATGCTAGATTGGCAAATCTACAACTTCAGTCGTGACAGAGTACATTTGCTTTGTTTTTCAAATAACATTCCTAAAATAAATTATGAAAATATAAAGAAAAATCATACCATCATGCCCCTCTATTTTTCGCATTAAAAGTAAACCCCTTCTCATGTTAGAATGAGAAATATTAAAATAAAATAAAAAAAAATTGGTTTAATTCAGATATTTTCGTGCATTAAACATTATAATAGATCCGTTTTCTCGTTGAAAAAAATTAACAAATATAAAAAAAAACCTGAAAATACACTTTCACTTAATTATAAAGTTGCCGAAGTAGAATCATCTGTCCAGTATTGTCCGGGCCAGTACAAGTTTGAAAGGTTAAAAGGAAGTTAAGCGATAGTTTGATAAAGGCCACGGTATAGCACAATGGACGGAAAGATTCCAGTCCGTAATGGAATAAGTATAAAACGCCTTGGCATTTGCAGAATCGGTCCAGTTTGGTACAGTCACCAACAATTTATGATCCATAAAATAGATTAAAATAAAAAGATCAAAAGAAAGAAAGAAGATATAAAGTCGGTGTTCAGGACGATGCAGACGAGGATGTAGCATGCTTTTTCTTGCTTTCAGACAGAAATACATAAAACGTCTATTTTCAAAAATTCTACAGCTGATCTAATATATCTGAATTGGTTAAAAAGGGCCAAGTCTCAGCTTTATCCCGTAAAAATAGTAATCAATTTCAGTAGCTACTTGCAGTCGTATATTTATGTGATACAGTAGGTTGGAAAATTTATTGCCACCATTTACGATTGAAGAATTTTTCTATTTTTGTTATTATAAAATAGAAGGTATTTTATAAATTTGGTTTACTGTACAGGGCTAATGGACGCCATTATGAGTGCTTATTAAATTGATACAGTGGTAAATGTAGAGCTATTTATCTTTATTATAAATTATATCAATTGCAGTTCTAATTACACGTAATTAAATAAGTATTTGTAATTAAAAAAAGTATGTGTTTCAATTCACCGTGCCGGATGTAACTTATAGCTACCGTTAGATAAATTATTGAAAAAAAAAACTGAGAAAAAATGGCTCAATAATACACATAATATACTTACAAAAGTGTTCACTTCTCTTGCAAAATTGAAGAGTAAGCATATTTTTTTTAGTTGACCTATTGAAGTGATAGACAGATCAGGCATGCACAAAAATAATAATTAAAGACACTTTTTTTTTATTTTGTTGTGTTGTGAATAAATAATAAAAACTCCTGCAACGTTAAGCCTTAACCAAGTTGTTATATGATATGAATATTGTAATCATTATAATAAGCTACAGCGAATGTACTACACATAGCCTACAGGTACATACCATGCCACGACAACTCATTAGACTGTGCATGGACACAGTAGGATTAAAGAACAGTAAAACTTATTAACATACTCGATTGGAATTATTGCAGATCTGTTTACTACATGCTTTGACTCTTGGGTTACACTGATACGCAAACTAGTTAGGTAGTCTATGGAAAAAGCCATTTTGAGAAGCTTTATTAAAAACGATATAATTACGATCCTAACTTACCTTACTTTACCTGTGGTGTGGTGTGGCGATAAAAACTTATTATTATTAAACAACCCAATCTAACAACATGTAGCGTAAAATAGTCCAGAGTAAATAGCAAACTTATTCCAACTACACCTAAATTCACTGTAATAAGACTCAATTTACAATACACAGCTAAAAAACCTTGCTCTAATATCGCATTGTCATTCGACCATTTTAGCACTAATAAAATAACCCTACTAAATTGAGCCCACCCTTTAACCTATGTTTTAGTTAGGCATATCAGGGATCTAGATTTGGTCGTATATTGTCTACCAAGGTCTGCCTCTCACCAGAACTGCTGCGCAGTCACTACTTGCTTAGTACTGTGCGCCAGACTAGATAACTTTTAGACTCCACCCACATTACCAAAATAATTATTAGAAAACTACAGACTTCCTCATAGACTGCGAGCAAAACTCCGTTTAGAAAGAATACTTTTTATAATAATTAGACTGTTATTTTGAACGGGATTATTACCGCGATAATATTTAATAAATATAATCGCGATAATAATCCCGTTCAACATAACAATCTAACTGTAGTGAACAAAAAACAACCGCGATAGTCTAAAAACTTATATTATAGTTTTAATAATGGTTACCTATGTAGACGTTTAGTTTACGATTTGAATTTGAAGTCGACTTGGCGGAAACACTCTCGTGCCCCCAAACTTACTAACAACAAACTTTAGGAAAGCTCTTTATAGTTTTTTTATAAAGCAGTCTAGAAGTTATATGGTCTGTGCTTTAGTACAGAACCTTCGAACTAAGGGTCAGGCTAGTACTATGAGTAATACACGTTGGTTTACCGTGGGAAATGCGAGATGTGAGATAATGAAAAGATAAATGTAGATTGAAATGCCTCTGGGATGTAACTGGCTACGACATCGTGTAGTTAGCTTGTTATTACTTCGTTTACGTCCATATTTTATTGTCTGACTCTCTGGTTTAACTAAGTACAGTAGAAGCATATTTTACGTAGGTTAGGTACCACAAACGTAGGTAAGCAAATTAATTTATTTTTCAAACCCGAGATTTCTTTCACTGAAAATGGGCACATTTTCCATAGTTTGTGAGGTTATTTTCACTACTAATAAAGTAAATAACCGTTACTTACTAACTTACTTATTATGGTACTTACGGTAGCTAGCTCTAGGTAAACTTGGATAGCGGGTATCAATGAGGAGAGCATGAATGGATGGACTAGGTACTTCCTGCTATTTGCCTTTTTTTTCTTAAATCATTAATTCTGCTCATATTGTAGACGAGGTACCTATTGAAAACTTGGATCTTTCACTTGAATGCATTAAAAAATAACAGTGCTAACTTGTGGTAACAGCAAAAAGCTTTAATTATTTCCAATACATAATGATCCTATCGATACACTCGCCGTAAAACAAATTGCCCATTGACTTGCGATTGCGCATACGCAGCCGTTCGCGTGCTTTATGCCAATTGTTCCATAAAACCTATTGTTTCTACTTCCAACTTTAAGAGCGTTCATCCGCAGAACTAGCGCCACTTTAAATAAATCAGATCTTGCAAAATATGAACTTAAAAAAAACTAGTCTTCTCCCCAGAAGTAGTTCCAACGTTTATTTAGAAATTACAAAATAAGCAAACAGTAGGTACTCTGCAATAACCGTCAGAAGCAATAATTTCTATATTTTCTATACCTAGTAACTGGGTTTTAACATCATTGGGACTAGGGAAGTGTAGACTGTAGGGACAAAGTTATAAAAAGATGCGTATTTAGCGTGAACATTTTTTCGAAGTGGCGCCACTATCAAGGTATAAAGACCCTTAATTCATGCGCTTTTTTTAATTGGCTTCGAAGGCTGAGGCAAAGGTAAGACAAAGCCGCAGCAGCCTTGCAGCCGGAGCGTGTCGAATATTCGTATCGATTCCAAATCGATATTCAGCATGCAGTGTATCGATCACTGCCAATGCGTGTCAATAGTTCGAATTTATCATCGTGGATATAGTTATAAAAAATAAGACTGGAAGAGAATTTTTAGTAGTAGAGGTATACGGGCTGTGATACGGGGTGTAAGCTTCCCGCAAACTGATACAGGGTTGCTCATTCATCGAAAATCAACAACTTTCACCAGGAAAGCTGTTCAGTTTCATTGACTGAGCAACCCCTATCAGTTTGCGGGAACCTGTCTCTTATACTGCACTCGGTATATAGGTATCGAATGTAGAGCTGTTTTTCCTCGAACATTTTGCCGATAATCTGTTTTAAAGAGAGTATCCTTCTTTTTTTGCCCTAAAAAGTACTATCCTGCCTCTTCAAATGACTTCACTACACCATATAAGTCGTATCCAAGCTCATTATTAAGTTTATCTAATCCGTCACTTTACGTTGATCTAGTTAAATTAATCTCCATGTCAGGTAATGCATATCGAACCCAATACGACTGATACGGTCGTGTCTCTAACGACATTGACTCTATTGTCTCAGTAAAGCCCGGATTTGAGCATTTAGGTTCAAGAACATTCGCCTTTTTATTTAAGTACTACAGCTTAAGTCGAATATCGAAACTGAATTGTATTTTCTGTAACATAGCATTATTTTCTTTCCAACATCTTATGATTACTTTAGCACACTCAATCGAGTAGATATTACAAACATGTGATAATAACCTATTCTTCATTATTACTTCACTGTCTCTGTATTACACACGAATATGGGAAACGGCAGCATAATACAAAAAAAAACTTAAATCCACTCAGGTAAGTATGCATAGATACAATGAGTCTGCGAATTCAACTTCAGCAATGTTATGTTTGTTTCCATTGTCTTTGTGTTTTGTTTAATAATGATTATTTACGAGGTTTTTATGAATGGATTGCGGTGAACGACATAGAATCAATTACCTATCGGGCGAGCTGACCAAAAAGTCCCAAACACCCTATCATTTTCTCACGACATAGAGCAAGCTTCTTGTCGCTGGACTCCTTTAAAGTTGCACGGAACAGTAAGTATTTTTTAAATAATTAAAAAAGACCTATTTAAACCGTTTAAGGAATATGCGAACCCGCAAGTTATTTAATTTTTCAGTAAAATCTATCTGAGCTAAGAAATCGTCTCGTCTCTACATAAGCTTTGCGCAATGGAAACTTGCTCATCCAGTTACCCACATCTCATCTCACGCCGTATGGTCCATTGTTCCCAAATTAAGTGGTCTCCGGCTTTAATTAACAGCACTGAGGGTCGTTAAATGTTTGTGAATCATTGAAACTGCAAATTTTCGCTAGTTTCACAACTATACAAACAGTGAATTATCTTTCATATTGCAAAATTTTTTTTAAATACCACAGTAGCTAATTTTCTTAAAATATATATCAACATTATACTAAGTAGGAAAATGAAATACTTATTGCTATTTCGTTATAGACAAAAAACCCTTCGGAAATTAGTAAAAACACTCGAATCAAACTGCAATTTACGTAGCCATTATTATAAAATGACAGTTTTCTATTACTGCCTTAAATTAAATTCAAAAAAAAACTATTTTAGTAATTTGTGCGTGATTTTAATGTTTGTTCACTTGTTCTCCGAAGGCAAAATCAATTGAAACGAGATATGACATTGTGGCGAGAGGTCAAATAGCAATTATCATATCGAAAAGTGCATTACACTTACCACGTAACAGTAAAACCGCACGCTAACCAAATTACGAACAATTGCTTGAAAATAAACGAAAGTTTCACAACTCTACATGTGCTACAGTAATATTGCCAACCTAGCTCAATAACAGCGAATTTTTATTGGTAGCGATGCCATAGCAAAACTGCGCCGAATATCTAATAGCTCTATCTATTATTTATCAGTGACTGATACTGAAAACTAGGTTCTATTCCTACCAAACTATGTGATACAAGCGCAACTTTCCCCATTCGTCCTATGATAGGACGAAATATTACCTATGTAAAAGAAATAATCTCATATACCTACTTAGGGGCGGTCCCATCAGCTTATAAACGAGTTTATGAGAAGATAAACAGTGTGTCAAAAATTTCGATCCCACGACCATCTTTTTTAGGCATTTTTGTATGGGAAACCATCTGTTTACAAATGGTTTACGAGTGGTTTGCGTTACCTAATGGTTTACGAGGGGTTAATCATACATGACACGAGTTTAGCTTTAACCATCCCGTTGGCAAGGCAACCATGGTGACATACGTCCATAAATGACTTCTATTGTCATTTTTATTTGGGCCGTATTTAAATTTAAAATCGTTTTTCTGAAAAATACAAAGCACAGACAGAAACTTTGAATGCAGAAATAAAAACAGCAAATTGGAATCTCTAGAACAAACCCAAAAAGTTCAAAGTTTTATAAACATTTTTAGTGACTGTGATCATAGTACCTACCTATGATGTTCAACAATAATGAATGACCTACAATATGTAAACATAAACAAACACGTAAGTAAAGTTTGATATTATGTTAAATCATGATATACCATAGTAATAAACGAAATATAGGTACAAAATTAGTAACTATTCCTAGGTAGGTACTGAAAGAACTTGCGATAGATTTCATTCACCTGCATCCAAGATTATTTAGCCCTTCTGCAAAAATGCTATTCAAGTTGATACCTATCATCATCTTCCTAGCCTTCCGCAACCCAGAAGGGAAACCAGACCTAATCTTAGATTAGGTTACACAACCTTTGACCTCCTGCCAAGGAGGCCGCGGCCGTATTCACTACACCATCTGGGCTTCCTACATCATCCGGGCTTCTCAAGTTGATACCTACCTATCATATTTTAATATTTATTTGTATGTTTTATTATTATTAGCACGGACTAAAGGATGAAGTGGACATTGCTGCTGCTTTCTGTTTTGGGAAGATGATGTACAAATCCCTATAATACGCTACACCTACGTTTATTTGTCGCGTGTACTGTATGTATTTTAGCTATTCCGCAAACAATGTATTGAAGTTGATTTGATTCCTATGGCAGACGCATATAATGCTGGGAACTAGGAGACGATTTAAAAACTCTGACATCAGAGTTCATCGGGTCACACTTAGACTCGAAGAAGAATATTTTGTATAGGTATAGGACCCAATAATTTGTTTTTAGAAGTTAGAAGTTCCTTCATTTTATGCTGCTTGTGCGTATAGGAACCTAATTAATTGTGATTTAGTTGTTATTCGATTATATTCCTAATATTTGTATCTTGTTCCAGCCTTTAAGAAGATAACAAATAATAACGTTGTTTACAAAAGAAAAGAAATTATTGATACAGAGGTATTTACAACTAAGTTAATACCTAAGTAACTGCCTTGCCTGTGTGGTGCCGGATTAGAATAGCATCACCCCATCACTTCCTGCGGGTGTCGTAAAAGGCGACTAAAGGATTAATCCAGGGAATGGGCAGCAGCGTTCCCTGTTATACCCGCCTGCCAAGCGTGGTGAGTATGGCATATACCCCCAATTTTGGGGTGGCCTATGTCCAGCAGTGGACTGTTGTGGCTGATGATGATGAACTGCCTCTGCGGTCTGTTGGTCTGAGCATGATATTATCTATTTATTTCTCATTGAGATTCTCCCCAGTTTGGTTAAAGCAATATAGGCTGAAGCCCTTCTTGACAATTAAATAAACCAGACATTTTGCTTTCTTGGCCTAATTACTGATTCTGACTATCTGCCACAGTCGTTCCAGATCTTTTGCTCCATGCTTTTTCTAAATGGGCAAAAATGTCATAGAGATATAGATAACTATGTGTACCTATATTCGTAATATTTTTTTCTGAAATTCCTTTTTGTTTTTCAGTGTTTTGAAAAAGAATTCCGTGCTTCGGAGGGCACGTTAAGCCGTCGGTCCTGGTTGTTGTCTTCGATATAGTAGTTGTTACACAAACCATGTGAGAGGCCTATTTAGCTGTGCTATTAGGTGGTTCACAATGCTAACACCAGGATTCATCGGGTCTATCGACTCGAAACCCACATGACAGAAGAAAAGTGTTTTGTATGGTGATGAAATGGTTCTCTCGATTTTATATTTGAAGTGGTTGTTACGTACAGAAAACAATTATACAACATGTTAAGAACAAATTAGTTATTATTTTATAAACCAATAAATAAAGTAATTTGTCAAAATTATAAATCTTGTTTATAAAGGGCAAGGTTGCTCTTCGTCTGATTTTTTGGCTACTGGTGCTTCATTCTGTATATTTTATCCATTGAGTCCTTTGTCTACTTGAATATCTCACACGGTTGTATTTGAGGATTATTTAATATAGATTGGTATTCTTATTGGCAAATTATAAATCAAAATAATACGGAAAATCCTTTGAAACAAACCAAACGGACACACTTGACAGAAAGTAAAATGACACAATGTCACAGGCCATAGATAAAATAACTGCTAGCAGTATAAATCAAAAAAGGATTTACTGTAAAATATTTCATTTTATAACATTAATTTACATAAACTAGTTAACTTTATAAGTAAAAATAATAAAAATAATCTTCATGAATGATCAGAAGTTAGATTAGAGACCTCTTTGAACTTCGTAATGAAACGATAGAAATTAATAATCATAATCAGTCATAATAAAATCTTTTTGCTTTTAAAGTTCCTGATACTAAATAAATAGGTAGGTTACCTTAGAGTTTTTATTATGAGCCTGATACTCACTTTTTAATCACAAAAAGATTTTCATCTGAGACTGCAATGAACAAAAAAAATGGTGATCATGAAAGTAGGTCAAATATTTTTTTGAATGATAACTGCTTGAACGATAAAACGCTCAAAGGAGTATCATTAATGTCCTTTTATCATAGCCACAGAATATATAATCAAGGCTTGACCCGATTGGTCGATCATAGGTTTAGGCAAGGAATCTGGAGGGAACGAAAGTATTAACCAAGTTTTCAAGAAAGTTTAGCAATAAACCATCTGTAAACAGCTAGTCTAAACTGTTGGTGGGCTCCGGCCTTAGTGAATGAATCTATTGGCCCGTCAATTTAGTATGACAGTGCAATATACTTATTTATTTCATATTTCTTTGGTTAAAGTTATTTGATAACTTATCTACCATTTAACACCATGGTTTTCAGTATCGGTTACTTATATTATAAATTATAAAGTCAGCATGGATTTATAGTAATTCCTTTTTTTCTGTTTTAGAGTTGGCACCATTGCAAGTAAAGCTGATTTTGAAATTTCACGCGTTGATAGCATCGATAACATTGATAATTTTTAGCATTGTGTTTTTGTCACCGTTGCTCTAATATTTTGAAGTGACCTTTCGTAGTGACCTGTAGTGACAAGAGGTTGAGAAATATCTCGACAAGTTCATTGTCAACACTTTGTAGATATTGAGGTCAATGTTGACAGGAGGGTGACAGGACGATGAGGGCATCTGAGGCTATTTTATATATTACGTACAGTCACGCCTTTATCCCCTTAGGGGGTTGTTGGTTGAGCGTAAACTTGTCTGGTAATTTCAGAAAGAAACTTGTTTCTCTTCACGAAGAAGTATACCGTAAGGAGCACTCAGTAAAGGGCTATATTTCGTTATTTTTTATATCTCTAACTCTATATTCGTAGAAATCGTAGAATAGATTCTCCTGGTGTGCCTTCTGAATCACTGCAGTAAAAAGTAGGTACTAAAACGGTGGAGGTTCTAAAATATTCTGTGCTATATGTCTGCCTATTATTGAAAGGTAGTATAGGTATTATGTATAACAACAGATATTTCTCACTTTATTGTTTTATCGTATGGCATTATTTGCTACGAGGTCCAGAGGACAGGTGAAGCAGCCAGTTGTGTTGCACTCTTGGCACCACCCGGGGTCACGTGTAGCGTTTTTAAGGTAGTTCCTACGGACGTGGAGCAACATTGACCTGTAACGACCATTATTAGAAACAGTTACCGGGACCGACGGCTTAACGTGCCCTCCGAAGCACGTAATTCGTTTTCTTTTCAGACAATCAGGTGGATTTAGGTTGCATTGTCCTAATCCTAACCAAACTGGGGAAAATCTCACAAAGTATAATAAATTGACATCGGGATAAATTGAGAATCGGGAGGATTATTTGCTTTCAGTAGGTAGGTACCTACAAAGTTTTGGTCTCTGAGTTGGAAAAAAGAAAAGCAGGCCGCTCAATTTTATAGAGCAAAAAAGTGTAAGTAAGTATACAAAGCTTTGTAATACTAAATAAGTATTTGTTTAATCTTCGTCAAGTATTACTTAATCGTTTTAAGCGTGAAGATCGTTTTTAATAAAAAATAAAGACAATAATTGTGTCTATAAATCGATTGCGTAAATCGAGAACAAGAAGCGATCGATTCCGTGATTCAGTGAATCTTGTGGATTCGCTGTCGACGAGTAGTCCAGTCAACGAAGGTGTGGTTGGAGAGTGGAGTAAAAATTAATAACAGTACTTATTATTTTAACTATCACACTCTCCCCCAAAAAAACCCTGGCAGTCAAAATATGCTGATAAACAAAATTTGAGCGGGAGTATGAAAAGCATTCAAGAGTTTTTTCGTTTGTCACCCCGCAGCATAACCTTTTGTGCCAAGACAGATGGGCGAGCATAGTAGGTATACCTACTGAAAAACGCATTAATTAGATAGACATGAAGAATCTTCATTAGGTTATGTTTTAAATGAAAAAATTACTGATAATTTATTGCACCCATCTGATAATTTGTTGCACACATCACACAAAATTACATTATAGACACAAACCAAGCTACAGATAAAAATGCATGATTAATAAATATATAACATTTATTTCTTTGTTGACTGGGGTATAACTGCCGCATCGACATTATGTAAAAGCTATAGAAGTTAGCGACAATAACGTCTAGTCTTCCGAGTCATGAGTCCAACCTGAAATCTAGTTCCAGTAGTTAAGAAGTTTATGATCAGGGTCGAATTTAGGGCCTGCAGATATAAGTATAAATAAATAGGAGTTTTCTGGAGAGCAGTCAGTACCTACCTATCATTTGAGAATGAACGCACATTTTTAGGGTCAATCAGTCGATATTGAATTTGAATTTATTTATTGATCTATCTATCTATTTAGCTTTCCGGACCGCGGAATCACCCGCGTATTTATATGAGTTTTCCCATGGAATAAGATGTATTTCCACATATCGTAGCTTTCTTATTAGATAGAATCAGACGGTGCTAATCCAGCACAGCATACTCATTGAGTTATTATTATAAACGCGCTAGTGCAAGATCACAAGCCTGTCTCATGCAAAAATAAATAACATCTGCTGAATACGGCTCAGTTTCAAGCGGAAGAAAATCATCACGAACTACTAAAATATTGTAATTGCTTGATCTTTCTTATTCCTTTTTTTGAATAATGTTTTCATGATGTTATGATTTTCGCTTCTTTCGTGATTACGTGATTAGTAAGTACTTTGCCTTTTGAAATATTTTAGAGAATAGAGACTATTTTTACGTACCTAATAAACACTGTTCCCTACATTTTTCGTCAATAGTTCTGTGAACTAACAATCTAGTAAACAGGTAGGCCTACGTCCCATCCCATCCTACTGATATTTTTTATGCTCCAATCTACTCTATACAAATTATTTTTAAATTGAGAATTAGTCTAACCACGCCTATATTTTAATGAATGTTATTATTTAAAGCAGTAAGTGCGGTTGGGTCGAGGTCACACGAACTACATTTTTGACCTCCCATACGACTCTTGCTGAGGTCACGCGATCATTAATTAAATTAATCAGCTATTGTACTTGTGAAGTATTTGTAACAAAAAACTTCATAAATCTTCATACCTAACAATCATCTATCAGAGTTAACGTGCTAACGCAGGTAAATAGATTTTGAAATAATCATCACATCACATCACTACTATGCCAATGAGTCAAAATAATATTATTGGTTGGTAATCAATTTTCATTATACAATATGCATACACAGTATACACATATAGTTACGCCTCTATCCCTTACGGCGGCCTTACGGAGTACACAGACAGAGCGTCAACGGCTAACAAAAAAGGTCGAAATATGAAAAAAATAAAATAAAGAAATAAGTGATAGTTGCTCGAATAATTTTTTTTGGGAGGTGTAAATGTAAACCTATTATAGTGTATCAGACCGTGATCTCTTATGGCAAATTGTTTTCAGTGGTGCCATTCGCCATGGCAAAATGTTGCACTTTCGACCTTTGCTTGACATTACCTTCGCTGGTCAACTTACGACGTTCCACAAAGTTCGTAGAATGCTGAATTTATGTTTACTCAAATACAAAACTAGGTTAACCCTTGTCTATAAAGTTCAAAGCAACAAATCCGTAATTATAAAACTTTAGTAATAGCGCCGAATTACCTTGCTAGCTAACTACCTTAGTAACCCTACACGTGACCCCGGGCGGTGCTAACAGTGCAACAAAATTCGGCTGCTGCACCTGTCCTCTGGACCTCGCAGCAAATAATGTCATACGATAAATAAATAAATAAACAGCGCCGATTATTTTACACAAATTCGTACATAAAGTTACGCCTATATCTCATAGAGTGTAGGCAGAGTATCAAGGTTCTATCCCGGCTCCGCTAAATCTAATTTTGCTGCAGAAGAGTAGCTGACAGATTGTTTTTATCGTTCTCAGATCAGCATCGATGGTATAAAATAAAACGTTAGTGATAATGATAATAATACCGAAGCGGATAATAGATTTTTCCAGGAACTAAGTCACGTACTTACCTACGGCAGGTTCGAACGCATTTTGCACTTTCGAAATCCAAGGTCTTCTACACACCTGCGATACTCCATACTACGCGAGTGGCACAGCGCTATACATTATCTAGCGGGTGTGTAAGGGACAGCTCTCTGCAAACTGATAGGGTTTACTCAGCCCAGTCAACGATATTGAAATACATTCACGAAGATTTTTCTTCAGGAAATGAAAAAGAACATGATCGGGACCCATACAAAATAAGCCACTTTGTACAGACAAAATTTGTGTAGGAAAGTATTTTTTTATTTTTTTCATTTCCTGAAGAAATCCTTCTTAAAGACGTTCAATACTGTTGACTAAAAAAATGGGTAAATGAATGTTTGTAATGAAATAACCCCGCTTAGCTTATTATTATACAACAATGTGGAGTTAGATTTTGGACTATAGTACAATGTATTGCTTTATGGACAATATATTACAGCAAAATATTATTTTTAGGTTATTTTCTTATTTGTGTTCAATAGGATGATGAAAAAAAAACTACAAATATTAAAAATAAAAACAAAAGTTCATTTATTAATTAAAAAATAAGTAGCAATGCGTAACAATATCACCAGTTTACGTAGACCCGAGTTTGTTTAATTAATGTATGACCGCGGATCTGGTTCGTATGTATGTACATGCAATAATACTTCATTAAATCTCTCGTACAATACTAGCTAGCATCTGTCTCTCACTTCTGGAACTTGAGGTTGAGCGATTGCGCTATGAAGCACAGGATATCTGTGTGCTCTTCAATCTGGAAATAAAAGAGATATTATTCACTTTAGTCTTTCTTTAAGGCTGGAAGGGACGAGAGCCGGGAGAAAAGGTAGAGTGGTGTAGGAGGAACGGGAGAGTCGGAAGAACGACAGAGGTGGAAGTGGCGCCAAGGACGAGAGTGATGGCAGGGACTGGAGCGTCGGGATGATGACAGGGACGGGAGCTTCGGGAGGGATGACAGGGACGGGAGCGTCGGGAAGGACGGGAGCATCGGGATGATGAAAGGGAAGGGAGCGTCGGAAGGGACGGAAGCGTCGGGAGGGATAGCAGGAACGGGAGCATCGGGAGGGATGCCAGGGACGGGAGCGTCGGAGGGATGGTAGGGACGGGAGCATCGGGAGGGATGGCAAGGACGGGACCGTCGGGAGGGATGGCAGGGACGGGAGCGTCGGGAGGGATGGATGAGGTTATAGTACCAGCAGTAGTATGAAGCATACTCACGATCTTAGCGGTGGGCTTGCCGCCGCCGTGGCCGGCTTTAGTGTCGACCCTGGCGAGCAGAGGGCGCGTCTGTTTGGACTCTTTGACGGCGTGTTGCAGCGCCGCGATGAACTTCAACGAGTGTAGCGGCACCACGCGGTCGTCGTGGTCAGCCGTTAGCACCAGGATCGCCGGGTATTCGGGTTGCTCTGCGAGAGAAATAGGTTTATAATTATAATCTATAGACAATTCGTCACCAGGTCACCACTGAGTATTCGTCACCACTGAATGGCAAGTCGTTACCACTGACAATTCATCACTACAGAAATTCATCACTACTGACAATTCATCACCACTGACAATTCATCAACACTGACAATTCATCACCGCTGACAATTCACTTGACAATTCGTCACCACTGACAATTCATCATCACTGTCAATTTATCAACTCACTGTCGACAGGCGTGTGTATGTTGTGTAGCGGCGAGTACTTGAGCAGGTTGCGGAACTGCGTCTCGTTGTCGGAGCTGCCGAAGTCCGACACCCACGCGTGACCGATCGTGAACTTCTGGAATCGCAGCATGTCCAGCACTCTGCAATCAAGTTATTCATGATTATAGTAAGTCACAGCGTGTGTTCAGGCCCCTTTATATTTTTATTGATGTTGTGTAAAATGATTTCTAGCCAAAGTACTGCGTTTACGCTTGCTGACAAAAATATTATATTGATCTTGGCGATATTTCTCGTCCGATGAAGTATTAAAAATAAAATCAAAACAGTTTTAACATGTTAAAAAAAATCATAAATTCAGGTCTCCAAAAAACTTAAAACAGTTTTTAATGAATAAGGTACTACGTATTTTTTTTCTTAAAACATAAAGCATACTAACCTTGATCCATTGTAGTAATATTTTTTGATTTTGATGTAATTTTAATTTAACCCTTTACAGCATACGAGTCCAAATATGACCACATTTTTTTTAATAGTTATTTTCACTCAGTAAAGGTAACCAAACAAATATAAATTATCAAAAATGGGTGGTCTGGTCATATTTGGACTAGTATGCGTTAATGGTTTAATTCCGAGGGAGTTCAAATCTATTCTCCTTGTTCAGCACGTTACTGTGCCGCGTTTGTGAGTGCGAGATAAATACCTATTTCGGCCCGTTAAAGCACCAACCAATCATCCGACGATTCCGACTAAACCGATTACGCTACACATTGTCCGATTTCCTCCGATTTATCGAATAAGGATAGTCAGGATCGGAAGGTCTGGATACGGCTACGGTCGCCTAGACAGGTGGCTCACTCTAAGCAATACCGCCTTTTTGATCACGCACACATTGATGTGAGTTTTCAGGCATTAGGCGGGTCCAGACCAAGCGAGCAGCCTCGCGCGAGGCCCGCCGCGCGCGGCAAACGTTCTGCCTCGCGCTGCGGCTCGCTCAGTGTGGACGTGCGTCGCCCGAGGCAAGCGCACGCTCTGCCTCGGGCGAGCGCGTACGTGACCGAGCCGAGCGGTGTCGGCTTTTTGGGTTTGCTCAAAGGTGCCTCAGTCGTTTGCCGCGCGCAGTGTGGACGCCGCGTGTGTTACATGCCGCGCTCGTTCGAAAAATTTGATAAAAATGAGTGTCACCGTTTAATAAGTTTGTATGGTGCAAATAGATGGCTTTGGGTAAAACATCAAAGTCTTCTACATCAATACGTCCAAAATTGTTTTCATCTTCATCGACGCACAATTGGGAGCCAAACTAAAAGCTAAATGCAGATGGCGCTGTGGGCGACTGTACCTTGTTACGTGTCAATGTCACATGTGTAATGCGATTTTATCAGTATTTTTTACCATTATACGATACTTTTTAAATATAATCACTTTCTTTGTAATGCGCTGAACACAATCAACTTGCATCACTTGCACTGAAGTTTTTAATACGTAATTTTTTTTTTCCACTGGCACCCACTGTTTTCATTGTTTGGAATATTTGGAAAACAAATGAATTCCCCTATTTTTGCAATTAAATGCATTGCATTGTGTCATTAACTGATAATATTCCAAAAATATTCAGTTTGTTTACAAAAGCTGGTACAATTTGACAGTTCTCAAGGTACAGTCGCCCATGCGACACCTAGCGGGAGAAAAAGGCAGTTTTCCTCCTCATTCTTGATAAAGTCGATTTCCGTAACAAAATCTGTTTTTGTAAATTGTCTTGATGCAAAATCTTTTCCTTTTTAAATTACTTCTTCGTTTTTTTATAATAGTATGTAGCGTAATAAAAGCGAAAGCTGCCACGGCCGTGCGCACGTACGGTGCCATCTTGTCTTGGTTGTCGACTGAGCAAATATTGCTCGGGCTGCTCGGGCGAGGCAGCCTCGCCGTGTAAATTTATCCGACCGAGCTTGCCTCGCGCGAGGCAGAACGTTTGCCGCGCGCGGCGGGCCTCGCGCGAGGCTGCTCGCTTGGTCTGGACCCGCCTATTCTTACAGATTTATCCCTATGTGTGTGTCTGGATAACTCACCCGACCTGCACGATGGCGGCGCCGTAGAGGTCGGGGCGCTGGTTGGCGCAGGCGGCTACCAGTAGCCCACCGTTTGAACCACCCTGTAAAAAGGGACAACACGTTTTATTTCGTTTTATACGTTTTATTTATAGGAAGAATTTTAATTTCGAAAGTCTGTCCGTCCGTTCTATACAATTTGTATACTAATTTCAACTAGGTGCACAATTAAAGTTACCTGTATTGTAATGAGTGAAGGTTGTGTGTAAGCCTCCTTTATAAGATACTCGGCGGCCGCTTGGAAGTCGTCGAAAACGTTTTGCTTATTCAGTAGACGACCAGCGTTGTGCCATCGCTCTCCGTATTCACTGAAAGGAAAAGGAACTATCAAATACAAGTCCCATTTCAACTTCAACCTAATAATAAATTAAATGCTTCGACTTCCGCCGGAGTTTTACACAGCAAAAACTAATATGTATGAATCAGTACGGCTCAGGTCACGGGGTCTAGAGGTAGATACCAGTAGTGATTGCTCAAGCAACTCGCTCCTTCGTTCTTTCCACCCGATCCCATGGCCAGGCTATTAGTTTAGCCGTGTGTCGGAGTGCACGGTACGTACCCGCCGCCGCGTATGTTGGGTATGGCGACGATCCCGTTGAAGTGTTGTATGAACACGAGCCGCGTCACGCTGAATGAAGGCTGCACATTGATATTGAACCCTCCGTATCCGTATATCAGAGCTGGGTTCTTGCCGTCCAGCTTCAAGTTCTGGGAACATTACACTCGAATAAAACCTTGGAAAAATATAGGGTTTAAGAAAAAGTTATTATTTTAACAGCGAGCGGTAAAGCGTCTCGCGACTTGGGAATTCAACATTATGAGATTTCAACAATATGGGAATTAAACATTTTGAGATTCAACATTTTGTGATTCAACATTTTGAGATTCAACATTTTGAGATTCAACATTTTGAGATTCAACAATTTGAGAATTCAACATTTTGCGAATTCAACATTTCGAGAATTCAACATTATGGTCCGGAAGGGACCACGGAGTAAAGATTTAATCGCGACTATAAGAAAGAAAAGTATGCGTTCCTTCCCAGTCTCACATTACACGAATTGACACTGCAGCGAATGTCCCATGACAGGACCCTATGACAATTTATAGCAGCTAAACCCTGTCTAAAACCTGTAAAAGCTGTAAACCTGTGTAAAAGCTTCCATGCTGGACTGGGAGTGATAGAAAAACATAGAATGTGCCAGCTGCATCTCCTCCCGGGCATTTATAAAAACCAGCTAAGGGATTCCAGGATTTCAGTGTATTGCAATTTTAGGCGATGGGCTGACAACCTGCCACTATAGCAATATACATAATCATGATCATCTGTAATAATCCTCAAAACTTGTCAGACGTGGCGAAACGACCTTTGTTTAGGTCGTTTTCGCTCTGCCTACCCCATTAGGAATAAAGCGTAATTTTATATATGTATGTAAAACCTGTCTAACAAGCGGTAAGTTGGGCGATTTCATTCACTTCTTGCATAAACCTATATTAGTAGGAATTAAAACTTAAATATTGTACTGCATAAATAAACCAAAGAGCCTTACCTTTTTACTAACGATGAACATAGGAACTCTCGTACCGTCTTTGCTAGCATAAAACACCTGTTTGGCTTCAAACTGCGACGGATCGAAGCCTTTTACTTTCACTTCTTTGAATATCTGGAATCCAAATCCAAATATATTATTATTATTTATTAATTAAAAGAATAGTAAAATTAAATACGTTTTTTTAATTGTAGTTTTACATTTTTTCATCATTTACATTTTTATTTTCTACGTAAGTACTCCTATTGCAAAACTAGGATGAGTAATATTAAACTATACATCATGACATCATAATGCGTCTTTTAAAATGAATTTCTAAAAGTGACCATTTTTCTCGCAACAAAATGAAGGTAAATATAAAATTATGTAATTATAGATATACTATGAAATGACTTTCCAATATGCTATTTTACTGTTACTATAACATTTTTTTACTCTACAATACTTGCTTTCGGCACAAGTTGAGTCTGTAATAATAAAATTGTTTATTAAAAAAATTACGACAAAATGATATCGATCAATAAACTCAAGGAGATGTTGAGATAGAGCCGTTACGCACAGAATAAGCACGGGATACATGTTCACAGGAACAACATGCGACCCCCGAATGCCCGTCAGGCTGAAAGGGAAAATCTATAAGAGTGTCATAAGACTGCTGAAGTTCTTCCATGCTGGACTGGGAGTGGTAGAAAAACATAGAATGTGCCAGCTGCATTTCCTCCCGGGCATGCTGTAAAAACCAGCTAAGGGATTCGAGGGTTTGGGCTGACAAACCCGTCACTATAGCAATATACGCAATCATCTGTAATAACCCTCAAAACTTGTCAAACGTGGCGAAAAGACCTTTGTTTAGGTCGTTTTTGCTCTGCCTACCCCATTAGGGATAAAGGCGTGATTATATGTATGTATGTATGTGTCATAAGACCTGTCGTCATGTATGGATCAGTGAAAGAAAACTTCATGTTGGGGAAATGCGAATGTGGAGATGGATGTGTGGAGTAACAAGAATGGATAAAATAAGGAATGAGTGCATAAGAGGAAGCCTGAAAGTTGCACACATTAGAGATATAAAAGGAAATCGCTTTGCATGATATGTATATGTTCGCGGAGGGATGAAAGTCATGTAGGCAAAAGGGTCATGAATTTGAATGTGGATGGATGGATACGTTGGGAGAGGAAGACCAAAGAAAATATGGATGGACTGCGTGAAAGGTGATATGCCTAAAACAGGCGTGATTGTTGAACTGACCCCAAATAAATGGGGTAAGGACAAACCAATGATGATGATGATGATATCGATCAATAATCACTAGATTCCCAGACCGCGGTCACATACGATATATTATAATTATATACGATATATATGATTTCCCATGGAAATACGATATTATCCCGCGTCGAAATAGATTTGTCTTCTCGTGACCATGGATCATGAAACTGCTCTGAAATATCGAGGAACAATAAATATAATCGCCGAAAATGTCAAAACTTATAAGATTTAAGAAAAACATACCGTAGGTGTGTAGGGCGTCTTCTTGAAGTCGACGTGGTAGATGACGCCGGGAGTGAGGAACGAGTAGAACTGGTAGAAGATCTCCGTCTGCTCCTTCTTGCCGGAGAAACCGGACACCGAGCCCACCGGCAGGTCGAAGGTGGTTAGCAGGTCACCGGACTTAGCGCTGTGCAGTTGTAGTACACTCTAGGGAACGAACAAATAATAATGAAAATTGGTTCGGAATGTAAGGCAAAATCTACAAATCGATACGAACAAATATTGGGTCGCCCAAACAATCGGCTAAATAAAGTTGACAAAAAATTTGTGTGAAAAATAGTTCCGCTCCCAAACTTAGGCTATTAGATTAAATAAAAATCGGTTGGTTAGTCAGTCAAGCAGGCATGGCCGTGCAATCCTTTTCTCGATTTATATTACCAAAGCTCATAGGAATCATAGACAGAAAATAAACTTACCTTGACGTCTCTGACATAATGAATTAATAGTTTGTCGTTGTCCACGGCCGCCGCCCAGTCTAATACGTCGGTTTTGTGTTCCTGAAAATAAATAAGGATAAATATAAATAATTTCCTTAGGTACTACAATATGATGGTTGGCTTAATTACATTTATACTAGGTGAATGAACAAGTGCGAAGACAAAGGTATGTAAAAGTTTATCAACTCTAAACTGTAACTTACGGGAATAAGAGTGACCCATTTCTCGTGCGCGGGGTTGAGCAGGTCGATCTGTATGAGCCGGTAGTTGGGCGCGTCCTTGTTCGTGCGGAATATGCATACTGAACCCTCGTTGGTTATGTACTGAAAACAAATAGATATAGTTACAAAAATGCAGTTATGGTGCGTTTAAAAGTTTGATGTAAGGTTCGCTTGGACAATCTCTGCTGGAGTTCTTAAGCTTACTTTAAGAAGTCCTGCCTCAGAGAAAGTCTCCCCGTAGACGTAGACTATCCTCATATTACGCCGTAGACTGTTCCCATATTACACCGTAAACTGTTATCATATTACACCATAAACTGTTATCATATTACACCCTAGGCTGTTCTCATAATTACACCAACTGTTCTTATATTACGACGCCGACGCCGGTCCCGCTGGAGCTACGTTATTTTAATGTAGAGCTAGCGGACAAACGCGGTCTTTGGGGCATGATCATAGTAAAATGAAAAGAGACTCGCTGCGAGGTCTTGTGTAAGACTCATGCAAATCCATGGAAACTAGTGCAGCGGACTTACGCGGCACCAGACCTGCGGCGAATGTATGAACAGCCATAGAAATAATTACAAAGTACATACCTCATAGTCCGCCTCAAACTTGTGCACGATCTGCGTGAGGTTGAGTTTGCCGGCGGTGTAGTCGTTAGCTGTTAGATCCGCGAAGAACAGCAGGTTGTCGCGGCAGTCCTTCACCGGGGACACCACCAGGTAGCGCCCGCAGTCTGTCACCTCCGCGCCGCTGGACACAAATGAAGGGTGATCGTCAGCATTTCAGAATTAGATTCAGATGTTTTATTTAACTAGACCTAATAAGGTACAAACCAGGCTAATGAAAAAAAAAATAAGGTACAAACGAGGCAATCTGCAAAGACATTCAAACTTAAATAAATCTTGTTTGAGTTATATACAGTAATAACCCCAAGTCAAATACGAAACATTATTGTTGTGTCTACAGAACTTTAAATTTTCAAGAGAAGGAATATTCTACTAATTTAATTCGTGTGGGTTTCTCAAAGAAATTTCGTCCAAGGAGTTTCTGAATCAATTAACAACGATGAACTCAGCAGGTGGCTAAGATTCAAACAGAATTGCTTTCAGGCTTGGTTTTTTAGATACATACAAATCATGCTATCTATCTATCTATCTATTTCACAATCTACGAAATTAATCTATTAATATTAAATTAATCTATGTAAATTGTAATAATGTACTGAATCAAATTATCTAACGTAATAGATACTAAGTTTGTTCAAAGTGTTACTAATGAAACTACAATTACCTATTAGGCTATTAGATAATTATCTTTACTTTACATAACACTTTTTCAAACCATACATTCTGTCTACAAGAAAGATTAAAATAAACCTACGCGCGCTTTTCTTGATTCTGGATGTTAGTATTGATATCACTGTTGATACGAAACAATGTGTTAGTAACAAGAATACAAGGAAAATTACACAAGTAGTTAACACTTTGAACAATAAGATGCTTTCGTTATACCTAAGAAAAAACTACCTTACTGTCAATAATTAAAGCGTTGGGTTTGACTACGCGATATTCTTACATCGGCGTAAATTCTCGCGACATAATTTTAATTCTAATTCTTTCTAGCGCTGTCACTTTCTTAACTTTGAGTATAGCAAATAAACACATGACTTTGACATTCCTAATCTGACGTAAGACTGCTTATTTGACGTAAAATAAGGAACAAGCTCTATGCTCAGTTCTTATTTAAAGCGTCTTATGTCAAATTAGGTATGTCAAAAACATCGTGTTTATTTGCTATCCTGTTCTTATGAGAAAGTTAAGAAAGTGACAACGCTACTAAGAATTAGATTTAAAATTATGTCGCGAGAATTGACGCCATTATGTTTTATTTATTTATGTATCTGTATTTGTATTAAATAAAAATATAGGGTGAAAGTGATAGAGATTGCTCATTCAACGAAACAACTTTCACCAGAAAATTAAAAAAAAAAATTTTTTTTTACTTTCCCGTACAAAATGATCTGATCACCACGATCATGATCAGACCAGACAACTTGAATGACAAATAAAAAAATATCCTGGAAATAAAAATTCTTTTTGAAAGGGGTTCAGTTAACAACCCGTATCAATTTGCGGGAAGCTGTCCCTTACATTATAATATAGAAAAAAAAACGTGCGGCAAGTGACACATTAACAAACCCAGTGCTGTAGGTGCCTACCTCATGCGTTCGTAATATCTTTACGTATAGTAAACATACCAAAGTAAGTATCGTACTAAATACCAAACATAACTGAGTAATATGTTGTATAATAAACTGGACAATAACTATTATAATTGCGTAGCACGTTTTACGATTAAGTAATGTTGGATAAACACGTGTTCATTAAAAACTGATCTCGAGAGGTATGGAAGATGAAAGTCGCATATAGGCAATATAGGGAAATGAATTTGGATGTGGATGGATATGTTAGGAGACATCGACGACGCCCAAAGAAAAGAATGGACTGAGTGAAAGATGCTGTCTATAACGGTTTTTTTTTTTTTTTTTTTTTTAACTTTGGCAAATAACGGCTTTGCGTGTTGAACTGACGGCTGACAGAGATGAATGAAAGAAGAAAACATTAACCCCGCCGACCCCAAATAAATGGGATAAGGGCATAATGAATGATAAACTAATCCGCTACACAAAATTCTAATTGGTATGGTAGCTGTAGATTGTTCGTCGTAGAATTCTCTGAAGAACTGCGGTGCAGCGTGTGAATACCACTGCAGGGTAGGCAGACGTATGGGGTATCCTTATTTCTATAGGCTTGTGAGAGTGAACGGAACGGAACAGACATGTCAATAGACAATACCCAGGCGCACAATTACGTAGGACTATATATCCACTTGTTATTTTCACGTCATGGTTTCGCAGGGTTTAAATATACAACATGTAACATAAAGGGTATATGCATCGTGAAATGTGTGAATCTACCCATGAAACTGAACAACTTTCCCTAAGGAACATAGGTCGAAATACGAAAAAAAATTTGACTTCCCATACTAAATGCGGTATCAGCTGATGGATTTTGTATGGAAGCCTAAATTTTTTTTTTCATATTTCGACTATGTTCCTTAGGGAAAGTTGTTCAGTTTCATGGGTAGATTCACACGTTTTACGATACATATACCCTTTCTGTTACACGTTGTATAGTGTATTAAACACAAGGTAAGGTTGCTGGAATTTTAGCTGAAGTATCAAAACGTGAATATTCCTCAAAATGGGAAGCAAACATGTTCGCTTTTTCTTCTCAGTGTGATCAAGTGAACTAATAAAGAAGGACCAACATCTGCCTACCCTCCTGTAGTGATACTCACATCCTACACAGCGGTTCTCTGGAATCTCGAAAATACATCTACCGACTGCGATGTATTAAGTCTGACACAACATCAAACTACCAAAGTACAACATCAATTGAGGAGGTTAGGAACAAAAAGTGACATTTACGTATCTGTTTTTTTTTCTTTTTTTTTGTCTTATCGACGTACATACATACATACATACATACATATAATCACGCCTTTTTCCCTAATGGGGTAGGCAGAGCGTAAACAACCTAAACAAAGGTCGTTCCGCCACGTCTGACAAGTTTTGAGGGTTATTCCAGATAGATCTGTATATCGACGTAAAAGGTTAAATTCTACCATTATTTGCAAAAGTTAAGTTCAAAAAGTGACTATTTTCTTAAAAAACTCTACAAAAAGGAACATTTTCCTTTATAATCAGTTATCACAATATTAAATTTTCCTAATTTACTGAAATAAATAAAAAGTGTAAATGACTCTTTTTGTTCCTAACCTCCTCAACTACTATGGTACAACATAATCTACCATGGCACAACATCAGCTACTATAGTACAACATGCAACTATTAAGGCCCCACACTACTGCCTACCCCGCAGTGGTACTCACATTCTCCACAGGGTTCCTCGGGGAACTCGACCACGATTACATCCTTCGAATTCGACGTAACTATATAAGTCTATGGTACAACATCAACTACAATGGTACAACATGTAACTACTAAAGCCCCACACTACTGCCTACCCCGCAGTGGTACTCACATTCTCCACAGGGTTCCTCGGGGAACTCGACCACGATTACATCCTTCGAATTCGACGTGACTATATAAGTCTATGGTACAACATCAACTACAATGGTACAATATGCAACTACTAAATTCCCACATTACTGCCTACCCCGCAGTGGTACTACCATCCTCCACAGCGGTTTCTCGGGTAATTCGACCACGATTGCATCCTCCGATTGCGACGATATATAAGTCTATGGTACAACATCAACTACTAAGGTACAATATGCAACTACTATTATGGTACAACATGCAACTACTATGGCCCCACACTACTGCCTACCCCGCAGTGGTACTCACATCCTCCACAGCGGTTCCTCGGGGAACTCGACGACGATTACATCGTCGGACTGCGGCGTGTTGAGCTTGTGGTAGCACAGCTTCTGGTCGCGGTTCACTTCTGTCTCCGAGCCGTCCGTCTTGCCGGTTTGTTCTGGGTAACGCTGGAAAATTCAAGAAATGTTGTAATAAATCAATTTTTAACGAATTTAGGTTGTGTTATAATTGTTTTAATTTTCCCTACGTTTCGGACCCTTTCCAGGAGCCGTGTTAAGAAATAATTTCATGTGAAGTGCCGGGTTAGACTACCAGTAGCCCATATCATATTTCCGTGGCTATCTATTAGGCTTAGCACGCAGGGCGTTTTTTTTTCGCGCGAATTAAATCCGCAAAAATCTGTGATGTATGGAGTTGTATGATGGTGCACTTAAAAAAATCGGGCGAGATTCTACATACAAATTCACCCCCGCCACAACCGCGATTTTTTTTCGCGCGAGTGAAGTCGACTTCGTGCTAAGTCTTAAAGGCGACTAAGGGGCATATTCAGGACAAGAACAGCAGTTTTCCCAAATAAAGCACCCAATCGGTCTGCCAAATGTGGAAAAGTTTCAAATAATACCCCTAACTGGGTGACCCATGTCCAGCTACGAATCGTTGCGGCTGATGATAATGATTTTTAATGATCTTTGTATGATAAAAAAAAAACACTATTTGCTGATAAGCATAAAGTAACTCGAAAGTTACCTATAGTTGAATAAGTGGAAAGCTAGTCTATAAATATACAAGGAACATAAATCAAGTCTTACAACAAAAGCATAGTACAATCAGTTTCAGATAAATCTATATATTGATACACGTACTATCTCGGTAGTAAACAACTGACGCCATTCAGTACTTACTACTTGGCCTAGGCTATTAACCCCTGCGCGCCAGAGTTACTTCGAAATGCAACTGTGTCAAGTGCAAGCCCAAACAATACGAGAAGGACATGGCACTAAGAAAAATGTAACCTGTAGTTTTTAAAACCTAGAGACCTAGAGAGAAAAACTCATGATCGTTAGTACAATACAATACAAAATTATTTATTTTCTCCCACAAGCTACATAATATCAATAATGTACAAATT
The DNA here is from genome assembly GCA_029255725.1 of Scrobipalpa atriplicella. Classification (NCBI taxonomy): domain Eukaryota; kingdom Metazoa; phylum Arthropoda; class Insecta; order Lepidoptera; family Gelechiidae; genus Scrobipalpa; species Scrobipalpa atriplicella. Next base: position 12,592 of record JARACY010000694.1, on the reverse strand, counting down.
TAAATATAAATAGAGAAACTTGAAGCGGGAGACTGGTGTCCAAGCAAGGTAAAAATCTGTGTTATGGATCGCCAGGCTTTCACCCCACCGGTAATACATTTATGCATAGTATGCAACTGATTAACTCAGAAGGTAAGTCGATTATTAATAAAAGATTTCCACCATTTATCCTAACATAAGCCCAGCTGATTATTCTTTAGCGTTTTGGTTGCGAAGTTATTAAAACGAAATTATTCCTGTTTCATGTGTTCATGTCCCAACCATTTGCTATTATTAAATTCTAAAAAGTTAACAAATTGCGAAACGAGAAACGGAAATTCTTCTTTCTAAAACAAAGAAATTATTGGGTAATAAAATATAAATTGGATCCTCTATAAACGCTACAATTAAAGTTCCTTTTGGTTTTGCACGAAATGATGGAATTCTGTTCAACATTATGGGCAATTGTGTTCCAAAACCAGGGTCAATGACGTCATATGAGATAGCAAAATCACTCACCGAGTAGAAAAGTCCCTTGTTGTCCTTCGTCCAAGACATCGACGCGAACTTAACCTTTTCTAAGACTTCTGGATAATCATCCCCTGCGACAAAAAAAAATGTTAAAAAAATCAGGCATCTGAATTTTTGGTAATGAATACAACAAAAATTTTGTCGGTTGTTTATTTTTATCTAGTAGCTACTAATTCTTTCTCGCGGTTAAATTTCCTCACCAACTCCCTCGTTTCGGTGTATAAAAGAGAAACAAACAAATAATTTGAATCATCATTCATTCGCTTGCCCTTATCCCAATTATTTGGGATCGGCGCAGAACGTTTTCTTCTTCCATTCATCCATGTCAGCCGTCTGTTCAACATTCACACCCGTTCCAGACATATCATCTTACACACATTTCATCCATCTTTTCTTTGGTCGTCCTCTCCCAACCAAACTAATTATTTAAATTAAATGATAGCCTTATTTACCTGTGGCAACATCTTTAAAGTGTATGGTGATCCAATCGGAGCCGCTGGATGATAGTCCGTAGGCGAATGTGTTGCCATCTTCTGAGAACTTGGTGATAGACAGCGCTACGGTGCCGTCGTCTGACAGCAGGTTAGGGTCGAGAAACACGCGCGGTTCACCTTCGAGGCTGTCTTGTACGTATAACACACTGCGGAGGAGAAATGACTTTAGAAGATGAAAATAAAAGAACTGAAAAGGTGATGAGACTTGGGTAGATTCTTTATGAATTGAGTCGGGATATAAGGTTCTATGGAATGCGTACTAGCTCTTCGTCAATTGGCTTTAAACGAGACAATTTTAATTTTTTCGAATAGTGCTTTGATATCACGAGTTGGATAGAGCAACGGCTCGGTACGCCTGGGGTTCGTGAGTTCAAATCCCACTCGTATGAATTTTTAGTTTTCTATAGATATAAACTTTTTTTAATTTACTTACTTTTGATTCTGCAGGCCAGTGTTCTTGTAGAAGAAGTATCCCCTCTTCTGAAGGGGCACGAGTATTTGGAGCAGTTCCACAGTTCCGTCAGTCTAGCATTGAAATCTTTCTTCGCCGGACATGCGTCTAGATACTATGAACTGATGTGTCTCCTTAGATTGGTGTCTATATTAGCATGTTTTATTACTTACTTCTGATTCTGCAGGCCGGTGTTCTTGTAGAAGAAGTATCTGTCTCCTCTTCTGAAGGGGCACGAGTATTTGGGGTAGTTCCACAGCTCCGTCAGTCTAGCATTGATATCTTTCTTCGCCGGACAAGCGTCTAGATATGGCCGCGTGATATTGTTCTCTGCTTCTATGAACTGCTGGGTTTCTTTTGAGTCTGGGTCTTCCAGCCAGCGGTACGGGTCTTTAATCTGGTTAGAAGAAAGATTTATGCGAAAATAAAATAGCATGTACTATTCTCATTAACCGACTAAGAAAGGAAATCTAAGCAAGTGTTTTTTTTTCTATGTAGCAAAAGTAAGCAAGTCTTTAGTTGTTATCATAGCATCAGTACCATAACTTGCATATTACACATTTCAAAATCAATTAGTCGCGTTTATTATTTTTTTCACTAAAAATGTACATTTGCACACCTCATATTATTGAAGCAATTTCAGTTAGGCAATCTTTATTTCAATACCTAACTTAGACATCATACATAAGTTATCAGTAAACATACACATGCCTTTATTTTAGGACCTATCTTTCTTTATGAACGTAAATATCATATTCGACACGAGTCACAAGAGTATGGCATTTATAGGGCGCCTTGTATAATTCATTAGATCGATCGACATGCATACCAACTTCTTATACAGGGTCGGGTCATCATGGGAAACATAGTTAGGTACTTTTCAAAAAAGTACTTATTTATGAACTACTTAAAGCTTCGAAAAAAAAAAAATGCCGATCGCTTAAAATGTGCACCATCTTAATCAATATAGGAGATGACAGGGCTATCGCATCTCAGATAAAAATCTCTATACATTCAGTATTTCTTTGACTCCTTTATAGATTTACCTATCAGTTTTCTGAAGAAAATGAAGCATTTTTATATATTTAAACAAAGGGTAACATAAACAATGATGAGATGAGTTACGGACGTTTTTTTTTAAAGTGACATACAAGTACAGTGATTTTAAAAAAAAACTATAGTGTTAAGTATCTTCTGCGTTTATTTATTAAAAAAATGGTTTACATTTGTCATGTTTTGTTCGTTAGCGTCACAAAAAACAAATAGAGTAAGAACAGCCTTTTATCGAAGGCATTCGTTGTTTTTACTGCCTGTTACTAAACTAGGCAGAGGTTAAACATTGACCTAGTGGAACTTCATCTAGCTTACCGATCAAGAACAGTAACATCAGCAATGTCTTGGTCAAGGCAGGCCGGTTTACGTGCAACGAAAGGCACGTTAACATATTATTTATCATATTAATCGTCAATCTACCATTATCTGTGTCAGTGTATTGCTGGACATAGGCCTCTTTCGAGGCGCGCGTAACCGTAAGATTATAGGTATTCGTATTATTTGTAAAATACAGTTAGCAAGAAACAGGCTATCAAATCCGGTTTGTAGCTAGCTAGCTAGTAAACGTTATACCTTCTTTATTTTCCTGTACTTCGAGTAAATAAGACCCTGTGCAAAAGGAACAAGGCTACCATACCAGTCTAATATACCAGTCATATCAGGTAAATCTGGATAGACGAAACCAGAATATAAAATACGAAAACAACCAATTCTGTTGCAGAGTAGAAGAATTTTAAACAGGCCCCTATTCTAAAGGCCTATCATTGCGTATCCTTTGCCATTGGAAATCAATGTCACTATAGCACGCAATAGGATCGAGTCGTGTGAATAAATCATAGAAACAACAATCCGCATTGGATTAACTTTTATAGATCTTTTTATTGATCACACAGAAGAGTTGAAAGCGTTGGTTGGGAGGGAGCGCCAGCGATTTCTCAAATCAGTGATTTATGACTAGCTTTTTGTGTAGTTTTCTCGTAGGAATCATAATATTCTCGCGCTGTAAAAAGTAGCCTAAGTTACACAGGGTGAACGTAGCTTTCTAATGGTGACAGAATTTTTGATATCGGTCCAGTAGTTTTTTAAACGTATTCGTCTAAATCACTGCTTTTTTTGAATTGATAAATCGAAGTGGATTGCTGACTGTTTTGCTACATTCAATCAAACACACGGACGTATCAAATTGTATGAATGGAAGAGGAACTGCATGTTTTGTAAACATAATAACGGGCAACGTATCGTATACGTGCAAGTACTATGTACACAATCCATACATTTGCTAAGACATAAATCAAATGCCTATTACAAAATATGACAGGTGCAGCAGTGTGTTATTTTATTACATAATTATTATGTCTACCAACAGACCTACCAATATATTTCTTGATATACCGGGTGCAAAAAAAATGCTGATCAAACTTTAGTTTAGGTTTTGAATTTTATTACTTGAAATAGTCAGTAATTCCAGGCCTTTGTTATGTTTTGATTTTAATAAGACTTAGTTTTTAGTTACGGTTCATATTATAACTTAAAATAACTATTAATCGCGTACTGATAATAATATTCTGACTAAACGTTCATCGTAACGTCGAAAAATGCCGTTGTAAAATAAATAGTTCGCAGGATTATAAATCACTACAACCCGTGCGGATTAACTTGGCACCTCGTAGACAGAGAGCGGTCTATACAGATTGTCATTTTTATATAGACCGCTCTCTGTCTACGAGGTGCCAAGTTAATCCGCTCGGGTTGTACTACTTTTTATCAGAAATCACGGCAATTCGTTAAGCATTCGCAAAACCCCAGAAACTGAGACAGGTAACTAAAGAACGGATTTGTAGTCGATCGAGCTAATTTGAACAAGTTAATCTTAGCTTAGGTGAACAGTAACTACGGTGGTTTTACGTCACGACTGCCGTTTGGTCATACTTGTGGTGCGTACAGAACTACAGACACGCGCCCTTGTGTGAGTGTAACTATAGATTTACTATGCCGAACTCACGCACATTAAAAAAGGTATGGGAAAGTAACCTATTCTATAATTAAGGTACTCACTTTGACTCCGTGGTAGTCGTCTTCGACGGTCTCATCTCTCCTCGCCTCCGGGTACGAGAAGACGACATCACTCATTTTCTTCAGCGGCGCAGGATTCAGCGCGCACACGTGCTGAAACAACACACACACTGATACCAAACACGCATAGCTATACAGCATAATAGCGGCGAAGGAAAACCACGCGCGGCCTCCGCTGGACTGGCCCGCACGCCGCACTCGGCCGTCTTATATCCTAACTAATATATCAACGATACGATCGATAGCTAACCGGGCAGCCACACGACACCACGAACTCTTCGTGGCAAAACTTACTTCGAAAATATTGACAAGCTCTTCTAAAAATAAAACTTTTCTTCTGACAGCTTTATGTTTTTGTGTCAGTGCCGTAGGTACCGCAGAGATTTGTCTCAAAAAGGAAATGACTCAAATAACTTGCCTGTTTAGAAAACTTGATCTAGATCACGAGAACTCGTAATCAATGCTTTTAGTTTAGTGGGCTTGCAATTAATTATGCTAAATGAAAGGCCTTATACATATTTAATGTGAAATATAATTTTATCACATGTATAAGGCTAAATGCGCACAGAACCGTACTATCGCAAGTGAAAGTTAGTTTACAAACAAGCCCACAGTTAGTCTGCGCGCTAAACCGTAACAAAGTCTCGGCTGATATAATATCGGCTTTAATTTTGTAAGCAACATGTGAACTAGACGGTGTGTTACCGACGACGTCCAGATTGTTACATCACTCCTTTATTGTTGACCAATTACCAATTATTTGGTTATGTCACTCATGTGGAAGCTCATGTATTTCAACCTACCAACAATAAATCTGATGATGATTGATTAGGTATATTAGCCAAAAACTATTTGGAACGAATAGCTCCTCGTAGTTTGAGACATCGCCCAAATAAAGTGGAAGTGGATAGAACAGAACTTTGTCGGTGTTTTTTGAATAGGAAACTGAGCGTGTAGACAGCAAGCATAGGGCTACTGGCCTAAAGGGCTGCCATCCGTTCGGGATTCCTCGAATGTGTGCTAGTTTAGTTTGGAGGGCTTCTGGGCGGGGTTTTAAAAAGCGTCTCCGGTTCTGAGTGCAGAGAAATAAAATTAATAAGAAAGTGACGTAGTAATTCAAGGAGACATCTCTCTAATAGATATTTTTTTGAAATGTCAAGTTCGCTTCGTTCGCGTCGCATAATGTACGTATTAATTTTTCGTGATGTGCCGTGCTCGCTTCGCTCGCGTAAAATAATAATTTGAGTTTCGTTCGCTTGCCTCGCTCGTGTTATGTATTGAATAAATTTTCCAGAAATTTCGCGCATAGATTAAATTCTTATGATGTATCGCGCTCGCTTTGCTCGCGTTACAGCCCCAGCATCAGGGCCGGAAACTGCTAGACAGAAGAAGAAGAAGCTTTCGCGATTGTATCGAAGCTCTTGCATTTTTTCTTTAATTTGTGCTTGCAAGTAGTCATCTTTGAATCGAAAAACACACGTTTATTTGTGGCCTACTGAACAAACTAAAATTAAGCTTGACTTGAAAAAGTTTGCAGAACCCTAATGTGTGTTGGACTGTTGCTTTTTCGTTTATTGTATTTTAAAATATCTCTGGAAAACATGCTATATCACCCAAATGCCCGGGGTTTTGGAGGTTTTTGTCCGGGTTTGGTAATTAAGGTGATATCGCCTATTATGGTATGGAGGAGGACGCGAAACCATTGCGCAAGATAGAGGGAGAGGGGATTTAAAATATTTCGATCGGGACGCTGTACCAGCAGGAGAACTTACGAAAGAAGAAACTTTTTTATGTGACCACATTTATGGCTTAAGACATTGGAGGCATAGACTTGTCTATGTGGTGTGGGTGGATATTTAAAGATTTTCGTTTTTGATCCTAGAATTTTGGCAGAGCTACCTTGAAGAAAATGGGCATGATAAAACTGTTGCTACTGTTGAATTTGATAGAACTTACTATGTACAAAACAAAAAAGTGTTCAAGAAAACACTAGTACAGTTGTCAAATAATAAATTAAATATTTAGAAAATTATTAGATAACTTACATGGCAGAAACTATATTCGGTGATTTATTGTAGTTATTTGTTAGTTAGTTGCTTTGATATACAAAGAATATAGTTCTCAAACTTGTGCATTTCACAATATGATTACTTCAAGATTCAAGAGTATGTTTAGATATTATGTACCAAGAAATGTTAAGTACAGTACAAGAATGATAAGAAAATGGCAATAAATACAATTTGCAATGATAATTTTCTATTTATGTTTCTGATAAGAGTTGCAGCTTTGAGGATGTAATCTGTTATAATTATGGTGAAAGAGACACATGTAATACCAGTATACTACATATTAATTGTATGTAAATGTTTTGATTTAAGTTTTAGATACTAAGTCACAATAAGAGGGCCAGCTCTTTGCAAATTGATAGTGGCTGCTCAGTGAATAAAACTGAACCACTTTCACAAGAGAAGTGATTTCTTTATTTCTTACTTTTAAAGTTAGGTTACAGGTACAGAGTACCTATCCCAATCACTGGTATTATGTGAGGGATACATAATACACTTAAAACCCAAAAAGAGCTTTAAACTATACAAAATTTGTGTGCTAATTTACCCGACTGCGAAGGAAGGGTTATTTTTTTTCCTTTATGTTTTATTGTTTATTAGAAAACCAACAGCCATAATCATACACATATAACAGAAATATGGTACTAATACTTAGGTAATAATAGGTTTCCCTAGAATAATGTTAACAACTCGTACTTAAAGGCAGTAGATACAATAGGTGATTACTGTACTGTACTTGCGACTCAGGAAAATGGTATATTGAAACTTGAACAATGGCACATTACTGTTTCATTGCTTTGATGTGTGCCTTATACCTAGGTTGACTTTGTAAAGAGGTTTTCAGCAAGTTGGTAGAGCAAGTTGGTAGGTATGATAATTTAAATGCTTCTTGTTATATCAGTAATATTAAGTTTCAGGTTATTTTGCTGATAGGAAAGTGACTATCCTATGATTCTCATTCAACGCTCCTTCTTATCTAAAGGGAATTATGATAGTCCCAATCTTAAATCATAAAGTAATATTCTTTATTAGAAATTACAAATGTATAATAGCAACAGTAACAATAACTAGGTCAAATAATGACATCCATAGATGATATACCTACACAAACCTGTAGCAGGTAATAAATAGTAAATTAACCAAGAAACTAACAAACTAACAATAAATTATCATGTAAAAATTAGCTAGTTGAGGACCTAAAATCAGAATCACATCAAGGATATACAATGTAGTTTGGCGCTTTGGCGGGTATTTTAGGAAAAATACTTTTCAATAAGATTGTAGGTTAGCTGGCAAAGTTCTTTAAACATCTGTTCGTGCGGTTAGTGCCACTCATACAGATTCAATTGACTCACAATTGCATGACTTCCAAGCCCCGTAAGTGGCCTACTTACTGAGACCAGGACACAATACAATATTTTGTTACTAAAAGCACAAATTGATGTTCCAGATTGAAGAACCTAACCTAACCTTTACAATAACATCAAAAAGACTTACCAAATTTCTTCTGACAATAGGAGTGACTGGTGCTTGGTTCACAAAAGTGAACAAATCCTTTTGTTTAGGTGTAAAAACTGATGAATTTGGCAAAATCCGGTAATGATTCGCAAAAAATCGACGCACCGCCAAGCTGTTTGACATTTCGGGTCTGGTGTTGCCAAATATTAGAAACTTTTGAAAATTAAAAATGGTAGGAATCAGTAAAAGGCTGTACACACTGTGGTACACACACACGTCTGGTGTACGTTCGTGCGGTTTCCCTAGCGCAAGATTAGGGGAACTTTTCACGATGACAGTTGATAAAACCGCGTTTTGAAGCGCCTGTCAGGGGAAATTACATCCTGACTGAACAGGGTCCGCGAGCTTTCAAATTAAAAATCGCTCTAACGGTCTTTAGTGAAACGCGCACGAACGTACCGTACCCCAGGGCCACGTTAGGGCCGTGTATGGGCAGGCGCCCGGCACCAACTGACTGACCATATCAGACCAATAGGTAGGATGAAAGGAAGGAAGGAAAGAGGGCTCTGTATGGCGGGGAGGAGGGAAACTTTTAAAAAAACTAACTTAACCTAACCTATCCCTGTCCTGACTTGACACGGCGGCATCACGGCATTGCACGGATCGGTCGCTCGTGTAGATAGAGCCTAAAGTGACATCGAAACACGTTAGGAAAACATAAACAACAAATTAGGCGCGAACGAAACGCAGAAAGCTCTTTTGACTTTGACAGTTTGACAGCTGTTCAAATTCGAAATTGTTCTTTTCTTTGTTTGAAAATTGTATCATCAACGGCAGCTATTTTGCTTTTTTGGGAAAAATAAGTCGATTTTGCAAGATTTTTCATAATAATTCAAATACAAATTTCATTTTAGCATGGACTCAGGAGGAGTGATGAACTGCAACAGGTAATTTCGACGTTTTAACGTTGGTTACTTTTATGGTTTGAACTTGCGCGCTAGAATTTATTGATTTTCTTTCCCAAAATAAGTTTGAAGGATGTAAATAAATCATAACGCTGCTCACGGCTCTTGGATAATTTTAGACCAGGGTGTCGATGTTACGAATAGGTTTTTCAATAAAATAGGAAGCGAATACAATCTTCTATGTTTTAGGCCTTCTGTGGCAGATTCATCATTCATAACGCCTGTGAAACCACGCTTAGGACGTTTCGGTGATATTTATTCGCCTGAACATTTGAATGTTACTCCAAAACAAGTAAGTACCTACTTGAGAATTAATTTAAAAATAAAACCCTGATCAATATTTCTAAATTGATGCAATTTTTGTTTTCAGAATCCTAAACTAGGACCTATTGAAGTCAGTAATGAAAACCAAACCATATTTACACCTGAGAAGCTCTTGGAACTGGATCTTAGATGCAGGTAGTTTTTTTTTACAGTATTATAGATGTTTCATTGATGTTCATTGCCCCTTGAAGTAGTTATTTTTTATTTACAATCTTAATAATATGAAATTAATAAGGATTTTCAACAAAGTTGCTCAGTTAAACTTTATTGTATTATGTAAAAAAATATTTTTTTAAATATAAATTGTAGGACAGTCAAGCCGCAAGCTCGAACTCAGCATGCATATAGCAACTGCTCCTTCGAAGGCAACCAGAGCTTCCCACGACTGAAACGACCCTTGCGGCCAATCAGAATGGAGCTTGAGACTCCTACTAAAGTCAAACAAGCTGTGGATATTGTTAGAGGTATGTTATTCTACAGTTGAAGTGAAGGGTGTTTTGTCATGCAAATTGGGGTAGCCCAATCTATCAGTCATATTTTTTTATGAAAAGCTAGTAGATTTGACTAAAGTTTATTATGAAAATAATGTGGTACTGATCGAGTTAAACAACTTTTGCTGTCAGTAACTACAACACTAGAAGAAGTGCTAAAACTAGGGTTTTGTATTTCAGTGGATGGACCAAATGGGCTGCGATTTAACACTTCCCTTGCCTCTGGAGATGTGGCTGGGTCCCCAGCACAGTCCCAGAGTGATCGCCTGCAACAGGTTATCCATCCTACCAAAGCAGTCTTTACCATAGAGCCCAATACCTCCAAGGTAAGCACTAAGTACTATAATACTAAATATTTAAAAATGATATTATTAAATATCACTTTAAAAATATATATTTTTTTGCCAATAGGCTCAAAAATATACAAATCTCTTTTCAAATACAACAATTTTCTGGTTTTTTTCTGATTTAGTATGTTTTAATTATTGAAAATTACCTATTTCGAAATTATTGAAAGTGACTTGTCTGTGCGACATTTTATGCGAACGGAAGTCGTTATAAGGGCCCAAACACAAATCTGCGAATTGGCATTGCCGAAGACCCGAGCCGACGACCGAGATTTTTGCGTTGCGTCGCGATGCGCATTCGAAATTTTGAGTTTGGGCCGTAAAAAACCAAAGTCACATGAAGTATTTCTCGTAATGGTTATAATCCCGTTCAAAATAATAATCTAATTCTAATGAACAACCGCGAAAGTCTGAAAACTTATATTTCTTGAAGTTATGCACACTTTATTTCACTACCTTTGGTTACAGATTCTAATAGTAAACAATGCAGCTTGTTCCCTGCTCAGCTATTCATCTGGCGAGCTGACAGGTCTACGTTTCTCTGAGTTGCTACGGCGGCGAGGCTGCAAGACCTTGACTCTGCATGAACCGGAGGAAGATGCTCCTGAGGATGGCACCATCGTTCTTCTCAGTGGGAAGGCAAGTGTTCACTAGGCTAGCTACTCGTCTGGCGAGCTGACAGGTCTACGTTTCTCTGAGTTGCTACGGCGGCGAGGCTGCAAGACCTTCACTCTGCATGAACCGGAGGAAGATGCTCCTGAGGATGGCACCATCGTGCTTCTCAGTGGGAAGGCAAGTGTTCACTAGGCTAGCTACTCGTCTGGCGAGCTGACAGGGCTACGTTTCTCTGAGCTACTGCGGCGCCGCCGCTGCAAGACCTTCACTCTGCATGACCCGGAGGAAGAATCTCCTGAGGATGGCACCATCTTGCTTCTCAGTGGGAAGGCAAGTGTACCAAGAAGACCAAGTCCTATGTTACTCTAGACTAGCTACTCGTCTTTTAGTCCAAAATAGTCACTTGTCTGTTGTCTTTCAGTTTAGGCTAGCTGGTACTAAACTACAGTTTCTGATTACTTTTGTTGTGCGTTAGATTGAAATATTTTTTTTTTCAATTGAATTTACTATTTTTCCATGGATGTTTCAAAAGTGATCAACCAAATACAAATGTGACGCAGGTTGTGGAGCTGGTGGCTAAAGACGGCAGCGCGGTGCAGGTGTCGCTGTGGATCAGACAGCTGGACAGCGAGGGACCCTGCTTAGTTGTCGCCGAGCCTGTTAACTGTAAAAGTGTTGTGGTAAGGCAAATTATATCTGAACTGCAAATACATAGTTATTTTTCGTGAATTATTTATTCAACGATCCCTGTATATGTATAATGTCTCTGCCTACTTGACCAACTCGGCCCACTCGACCAACTCGGCCTACTTGACCAACTCAGCCCACTTGGCCAGTTGGCCAACCAACTCAGTCCACTTGACCAACTCATCCCACTTGACCAACTCAGCCCACTTGACTAACTCTGCCCACTGACCAACTTAGTCCACTTGATCAACTCAGCCCACTTGACCAACTCAGTCCTCTCGACCAACCCAGCCTACTTGACCAACTCAGCCTACTTGACCAACTCAGTCCTCTCGACCAACTCAGTCCACTTGACCAACTCAGCCCACTTGACTAACTCTGCCCACTGACCAACCCAGCCTACTTGACCAACTCAGCCTACTTGACCAACTCAGTCCTCTCGACCAACTCAGTCCACATGACCAACTCAGTCCACTTGATCAACTCAGCCCACTTGACCAACTCAGTCCTCTCGACCAACTCAGCCTACTTGACCAACTCAGTCCACGTGACCAACGCAGCCCACTTGACGAACTCAGTCCACTTGACCAACGCAGCCCACTTGACGAACTCAGTCCACTTGACCAACACAGCCCACTTGACTTGCTCTGCCCACTGACCAACTCTGCCCAATACTGCCCATTTGACCAACTCACTTGACCAACTCTGCCCACTTGACCAACTCACTTGACCTTGAACTCTGCCCATTTGCACAGCCATTTGACCAACTCAGCCCACTTCACCAAGTATTGAAGTAGCATTTATATTTTGTTAGAAATAGTGTGGTGCATTATATTTAAAAATTGCTTCCAGTCCAGCATGGAAATCCATATGCCAACTTGTATTCCAGATATCAGTGGAAGCAGACACGGGCGTGATAGTGTCGTGTGACAGTGAAGAGGCAGCTTTGCTGTTCCAAGCGGAGTGCAGGGACAAGTTGATAGGGTTGCCCATCGCCTCACTTATACCCTCCATAAAACTGCCGTCCTATGACGCGCCGCTGTCTAAGAGCGTGTCCA
>JARACY010000693.1:0-79982 GCA_029255725.1 Scrobipalpa atriplicella | reverse complement strand
TCTAATAAAATAATGTACTATCTATTAAACTACGATACGAAAAGTATTTGTTGTACTTTATACATACTTAACTTGGGGTTTTGTTTATAAATAAAAAGTGTTTTATGTAAGGCTTTATCCTTTATTTAACAAAATTACTTAAAATATTAAAATGTGATTTGTAATACTTATTCAAGTTCTTTCATTTCATAGGTACATGTATTTATTTTAGTTCTTATTTATGAGTCCACTTAAAAATAATTTTACTATTAAATAGTTAGGTACATTTTATTTAGTTGATGACTTAATAGCTCTAATTGCACGTCTTGCTTTTTTGGCAGCTTCTTCTTTCACTTTATGCCTTTCCTCTTTTTCTGCTAGTCCAACAACTACATCATGATGCAATGCATTTTTGACAGAGGCCTTTGCAAAAAGTTTGCTCAAGACATAATCATCATCTTCTATCTTCTTCTCTTTATCCCGTTTGTGTTTCTTCTTTTTCACTTTTTTTATTGCAATTAGGTTTTCTATTTCTGTATCTGAATTGGAATGTTTTCTTTTGTGTGCCAGTTTTGTTTTATGGCCGTCTTTGTGCTCAACTGGTTCCTGGTCCACCAATGTAGGGTCCTTTGGATTTTCTTTGTAAGGTGCAGTATTAACTGTTGATGTTGATGGGTTTATATGAACAGTCTCCTCTTTATCAGATATTTCTCCATCTTCCTTATCTTCATCATAAGCTTCAACTTCCTCAACTTCTTTCACATTTTCAATTAAAGCTTCTTTGATCAAATTTTCGTCAATGACTTCTTTGCCTTCATCATCTACTGTTTCATCTTCTATAGCTTCCTGTTCCTTATTTTTTAAGACTTCTTTTAATAAATTTTCTTCATAATCTTTCTTTACATGCATGTTTATGATATCTATTTCTGATAAAATATTTTCGAATGGTACATTTGTTATTTTATCATCCACAATATTGATTTCAGGTTGATTAACTTTTGGAGGATTTAATAAAGCCTCTCTTTTCTTCTTATATTTTTCTCTAGGATCTTCCTTAGGTACATTGGACTTATCAGCAGCCTTAGCTATCTTTCTACTAATTTCCCTAGCCATTCTCTTCATTGCTTCTAGCTTAGTCTTTGAGGATGAAGCCTCACCACTCATATCTTTTTTATAATCTTTATTTTTAGGTCTACTTTTCACATCTACTTCAAAAAGGTTTCGCATCCGTCCACTCATATGGAGAACCATTTAAAAAGCTGAGATTTAAAGATGTGTGCAAACAAGACAAGGAAAGGAAAGGAAAGGAAGTTTGTTTGTGTTGCTGTTTTGCCGTCCGTCACTGCACTGGTAATGTGACATGTCCTTTAATAACAGCACAAAGCTGTATGAATTTTGGGCCTTTGCATTTTTGCCGAAAAAAAGTATTGTCAAAAACATTTCGTGAATTTTCGTGTTGCTACTTGTTTTACTGATTTTTCCGAATTTTCGTGGGAATTTTCTTACAAAAAATGTCTAATAATTGATGGAAGTTGATGGTTTCTGTTATTATATATTAATGCTTGTGTCACAAAAATGGTTGACATAAATAAATACCTTGAAACTCAGCTTGCTCTTGCTAAACAAAAGTCTGCAAGCAATAATATTAAGAAAGAAAAAGTGTCTGAGAAAAGCAAAGTTGCTGCGGAACTTATCGCCAAAAAACAGGACAAGAATCTCTCTAAGAAAAATTGTAAAGAGGCAATTAATAGTAACAATCTTCAAAGGTCTCGAAAGCCAAGTAGGACATCTGCAGAGAAAGATTCCGAAGATGACGATTACCAACCTTCTGAAGAAGAGGAGGATGAGGATATCCATCTTCCATGTATACCATCTTTTTTCCGCACCAAGCAAAATGTGAAGAAAATTTTTGATGATGGTGATAGGAGTTTGTATGATGAAAGAGTTCAAAACTGGAGAAAGAACTTAGCTTCAGCTTGCGAAGGAAAATATGATGGTCCCCTTACTGCTGATATTCAATATGTTTTAGATGGACATAAGGATCCTGAAGCCACACATGAACTTCAAAACGGCCTATGTGTCCCTAGTTTCATATGGAAACAATTGTACAAATACCAGAGAATTGGGGTGAAATGGCTGTGGGAACTGCATCAAGTTGAATCCGGTGGGCTCCTTGGTGATGAAATGGGTCTGGGAAAGACTGTCCAGATTATTGCTTTCTTGGCGGGACTTTCTAAAACTGATAGCGGATCTTGGGGTGGCCTTGGCCCTTCAATCATTGTGGCACCAGCAACAGTGATTTATCAGTGGGTTTCACATTTTCACTATTGGTGCCCTCATCTCAGGGTTGCTGTACTTCATCATTCAGGATCTCATTCTGGAAACCACAACAAACTTATTAGAGAAATACATCAGTCACATGGGATTTTACTAATCACATATGCTGGTATAGTAAGGTATTCAGCAGATCTTCTAGCCAGAAAATGGCATTATATGATTCTTGATGAGGGGCACAAAATAAGAAACCCTGAAACACAGGTCAGCAAGTTTGTGAAGAAGTTTCAGACACCACACAAACTGTTGATTACAGGATCTCCTATGCAAAACAGTTTACAAGAGTTATGGTCTCTCTTTGATTTCATGCGACCAGGCTTGTTAGGAACTTACAATGCATTTATGGAACACTTTGCACAGCCAATAACTCAAGGTGGATATGCAAATGCCACTCAACTTCAAGAAGCAACAGCTCTAGAAATTGCTAAAGCTCTCAAAAATTTGATAACTCCATACATGCTGAGAAGAACTAAAGCAGAGGTCCAAGAGCATATTAAACTGCCAGAAAAAAATGAACAAGTACTTTTCTGTGCCTTAAGTCAAGAACAGAGAGACCTGTACATGGGCTACCTCATGAGTGGGACAGTCAGAAGCATTCTAGACAGAGAGAGTAGGTTTGGAGATCCACTTAGAGCCAGGGTTCTGGTTGCACTGTCTACCTTAAGAAAAATATGTAATCATCCAGATCTTTACCTCTATGAAGCTCAGGAAGATCTAGAACATGTAGATGAAGATAGATTTGGTCACTGGAAAAGATGCGGGAAGATGACTGTTGTCAATTCATTACTGAAGATCTGGCAGAAGCAAGGTCACAGGGCTTTGATATTTTCACAGTCCAGGGCTATGCTTTGCTTATTAGAACAATATTTATTAAATCAAGAATATAAATATCTCAAAATGGATGGCACAGTGAGTGTGAGCCAGAGACAAAACTTAATCAAAACTTTTAATGAGAATACTGAATATTTGGTTTTTCTGGCCACCACCAGAGTTGGTGGATTGGGAGTAAACTTAACTGGTGCTGACAGAGTGATCATTTATGACCCAGATTGGAATCCTGCAACTGACAACCAAGCTAAGGAAAGAGCATGGAGAATAGGACAACTAAGAAATGTAACTGTTTATAGATTACTTTCAGCAGGAACCATTGAAGAAAAAATATATCAGAGACAAATATTCAAACATTTTCTAAGCAACAAGATTTTAATAGACCCCAATCAAAAGAATGTTCTCACCACAAGCACACTGCAAGGCTTATTCACATTGGAAGAACCAAATCGTGATGGAGACACTGAAACAGCTTCACTATTTAAACACACAAAAGTAGATGTGAAAAGTAGACCTAAAAATAAAGATTATAAAAAAGATATGAGTGGTGAGGCTTCATCCTCAAAGACTAAGCTAGAAGCAATGAAGAGAATGGCTAGGGAAATTAGTAGAAAGATAGCTAAGGCTGCTGATAAGTCCAATGTACCTAAGGAAGATCCTAGAGAAAAATATAAGAAGAAAAGAGAGGCTTTATTAAATCCTCCAAAAGTTAATCAACCTGAAATCAATATTGTGGATGATAAAATAACAAATGTACCATTCGAAAATATTTTATCAGAAATAGATATCATAAACATGCATGTAAAGAAAGATTATGAAGAAAATTTATTAAAAGAAGTCTTAAAAAATAAGGAACAGGAAGCTATAGAAGATGAAACAGTAGATGATGAAGGCAAAGAAGTCATTGACGAAAATTTGATCAAAGAAGCTTTAATTGAAAATGTGAAAGAAGTTGAGGAAGTTGAAGCTTATGATGAAGATAAGGAAGATGGAGAAATATCTGATAAAGAGGAGACTGTTCATATAAACCCATCAACATCAACAGTTAATACTGCACCTTACAAAGAAAATCCAAAGGACCCTACATTGGTGGACCAGGAACCAGTTGAGCACAAAGACGGCCATAAAACAAAACTGGCACACAAAAGAAAACATTCCAATTCAGATACAGAAATAGAAAACCTAATTGCAATAAAAAAAGTGAAAAAGAAGAAACACAAACGGGATAAAGAGAAGAAGATAGAAGATGATGATTATGTCTTGAGCAAACTTTTTGCAAAGGCCTCTGTCAAAAATGCATTGCATCATGATGTAGTTGTTGGACTAGCAGAAAAAGAGGAAAGGCATAAAGTGAAAGAAGAAGCTGCCAAAAAAGCAAGACGTGCAATTAGAGCTATTAAGTCATCAACTAAATAAAATGTACCTAACTATTTAATAGTAAAATTATTTTTAAGTGGACTCATAAATAAGAACTAAAATAAATACATGTACCTATGAAATGAAAGAACTTGAATAAGTATTACAAATCACATTTTAATATTTTAAGTAATTTTGTTAAATAAAGGATAAAGCCTTACATAAAACACTTTTTATTTATAAACAAAACCCCAAGTTAAGTATGTATAAAGTACAACAAATACTTTTCGTATCGTAGTTTAATAGATAGTACATTATTTTATTAGATAAAACGAAGCCTTCACAGCCGCGGCCTACTTTGCTCTGAAGGCCTCCCTCATGGTTTCCTCTTCTGCCTCTTTCTTTTTCTCCCTTATAAATAAATTAAAGAAGTTTCAAAGATTTCAAGTTTTAATTGAAGGCTTATTCAGCTTGATTCCAAATCTACCAAAAAATGATTTGTATTTTCTATCTGGCAACATTTTGTAAATGTCAAATAACTACTGTGCGCTTGATTTTTGGAAATATTTGTACCTAGATTGTAAAAAAATAACGTACAGTACTTATATTTACGTAATTAGAGGTACAGGAGATCGTTACGTTTTTACCCAGTATGAAATTATTGAAATTAACGAAGTGAATACTGCACGTAGTAGGGTTACAAAAGGGGGTTTCATCTCGAGATTTTTGGAAAATTTCAAGGAAATTTCTTTGAATTTTGCACTTGGAGGGTGTATATCCGTCCAGCTAAGATGTCTGGCCGGAAGAACCGACCCAACCTGAAGCTGATACAGCCTACGGAAGAACCAGTAGCAGTGTAAGTGTTGCAGTTAACTTATTAGCATCTGATGCTAAGCTGACATCTTCGTACCTTAGGTACAGTACAGTTCTATACTATATTCCCCCTAACAAAACTGAAATCTGAGTGTCCCTCCACATATTACTGTGTTGAACATTCCAACCTATACATAAAAAAAAAAAAAAATTTATAATAATTAAAAAATTCTGCTCACAGAACTCCACCAAGGAATTTAGATAAACAGACGACGATCACAGTGGACGACAAGACGTTCACGGTACATGCAGATGACCTTGTGAAGATCTGTGACCTTGGGAGAGGTGCCTACGGGATTGTAGAGAAGATGCACCACAAACCCAGCAACACTACTATGGCTGTAAAGGTACATCATAACTCCTTATTTAACTTATCTATAAAATGAAAAAATAAAAATTACTGACAAAAATATTATTTCCACAGAGAATCACCGCAACATTCAGTAGTCAGTCAACTGAATTGAAGAGACTGCTTATGGATTTGGATGTCTCCATGAGAGCTAGTGCCTGCCCTTACACTGTGCACTTCTACGGAGCAATGTTCAGAGAAGGAGACGTGTGGATCTGCATGGAGGTCATGGACATGAGCCTCGACAAATTCTATATGAAAGTCTACAAGAATGACCGGACCATCCCTGAAAATATTCTTGGCAAAATTGCATTTTCGGTTGTCAGTGCCTTACACTACCTCTACTCTCAATTAAGAGTCATACACAGAGATGTTAAACCCTCCAATATCTTGATAAACAGAAAAGGAGAGGTAAAAATGTGTGATTTTGGTATTTCTGGGTACCTTGTTGATTCCGTTGCAAAAACCATTGATGCAGGATGCAAACCATACATGGCCCCGGAAAGAATTGACCCTAGCGGTAACCCAGGGCAGTATGATATACGCAGTGACGTCTGGTCCCTTGGTATATCAATGATTGAACTTGCAACTGGTAAATTCCCATATAGCACTTGGGGTACACCGTTTGAACAACTGAAGCAGGTGGTAAAAGATGACCCACCTAGACTGCCTAGTGATCAATTCTCACCAGAGTTTGAAGACTTGATAACTAAATGTCTGTTTAAAGATTATAAGTTGAGACCGAACTATGATGCGCTGTTAGCTCATCCATTCTGCCAAGAGCATAGTGAAAAGGACACCAATGTGGCTTCCTTTGTACAAGAAATATTAGATTTACCAGATGACTCCTAGTAATAGGATGATGTTTATACGTACCTCTAAGTACAAGTGTCTAGTAACTAACAATAGTGTAGATTGTTATGGAGAGAACGCAATTAAATTATTATTAACAAATTTTTATTTATGTATAATACTGAGAGCCATATTGCGTAGAGAGGTTGTTGACAACTTCCTAAGATTATGATTAAAACTCAAGAACTTCCTTAGAGACTTATGAAAAGTTGTTTTAACTGTTAATTATGTAATCAAAGTTAATTAGTAACAAACAGCTGACCTCAAGTTGCCTTAAAGTAAGGAATTGGCAATATTTGGTGTTATAACATTGGACTACATGATTGCTACATGTACATCACAAATTAATTAGTCTAATAAAAATATTGTTTCCAATAACTTTGTTTTAATTCCATTGTGAAGCACCTACTACCCAAATTAGAAAAGGAAATAAATTATAAGCCTAATTCAATGAATTTTGGAAATCTTACTACTTCTTAGACTAAACATTTTAGATTTGATTCAGGCTAGATAGAATCAAAACAAATTGGCAGAGCCGAAATAAGGGACACGCCATACAAAGGTAATTGTAATTAAAGAATGGTAATTAAAACACTGTATAATTTCGAAATTTAATGTAAAATAAAACAATTCATCAAAAACAATTAATACAAATAAGTACAAAATATATTAGTGTACAATGTTCATCCATTGTAAGTACGGATTGCACTATTATCTTAATAAAATAATTAAGTCCACCTTGTTAAGGTTTCGTTGATTTGTCATTTGTCTAAGAACTAGTATTATAATCATAATAAATTCATAATTATCATTTTTCCTTAAGTGTAAATTGACTAGATGATGCGAAGACTGGCGTTAGAACGGAGAGTTCATTCCCAGTTTAGTGCCGAAGTCCAGACGCGCGCGGCGCTGGTTACGCACGTCCGCCCTGAACAAAATACTTAAGTAAACATTTTTTATTTATGCATAGGTGCTGGCATTGTACTGGTGACCAATATTGACACTCCAGATTAAATCGTGCGAGCAAAATTTTTGAATATGGTTACCGACAAGTTTACAAAGAATGTCAGTGATGCCCACGCCACGCCCACTTGCTTGATCCTGGATAAATTGCTCGTCCTGTACTGTAAAATCGTTTCGGTGCATTTTGGTCCCGTAACGATAGTGTTTAGGAAGTCCAATGTTGAAACTTGAAACTGCAAAAATTGCACCTTGCATTTCGCCTGTACGCACCCTTAGACGAATTTGACCAAATGTACCTAAACGTGCTTGCGTATATACTGACTTGATCTCCTGCCACTTGATGCCCTCGTTGAGCGCGGTGGCGAGCACAGGACACAGCACGAACACAACGCCCACCGGCCACGGCACGGAGTACTGCAGCTCAGCAACACCCCAGCCCGGGGATGGGTGACCGTACGATACGCTTAGCATTGACACGCTGAACACGGATTGGATCACGATTCTGGAAAGAAAATGTATTCTTTTGACTTTTTTGTGTTTCAAATTAGAGTGATGTGATGATGAATATTTATCCGGAAGAGTACACTTGAAAAAAATAGGTAATACGTTACGCGAGCGAAGCGAGCGCAAAATACCACGAATCAATCAATCAATGTTGAAGCCTGAAGCAATACGTAAGGCGAGCGAATCGAGCGCGACATTTCCACGATAAACCAATCAATACTTAACGCGAGCCAAGCGAGTACGACATTTTACTAAAATTAATATTTGTTGAAGCAGTACTTACAATAAAATGGCAGTGGCGCACCACACCCTGTTGGTCCAGAAGCCGCGGCTCCACATGGAGTGTTGTCGGTGCACGAACGACATTGAGATCACAACTGGAAAAACACACACCCATACAATTTTAGTATAAGTCATTCACGCTTTAGGAATAAAACATTACAAAATTGTATAGTTTGGCAAGAAAGTGCTTGTGGTGCTGGAACTGACAAGCAATAAGTACTCACTTAAATGCAGAGTAATAGACGCCAGCGTGATATGTTGCGCCATATAGAAACCATCATAGAACTCGTCACCCCATCCGTGCCAGCTCTTTAAACTCAGGTCCAAGGTCTCGTTGACCGGACCTTCCTTGTTGACCGGATATACAATCCAGCAGGAAGTTGTATTGGTCACTTCTGACAGTTGCCAACAGAAACTACGTAGAGTATACATGTATATTAGGAGTATTGATATGATGGAAGGTAGGAACTTGCAGGCGTAACACCAGAACACGAATATGGCAGTCTGTGGACAAAAAGGTTTCTTAAGTCCTGCACAAAATCTAATACAATTTCTAACTATTCTCAAGCAACAATGCTTTTCAGTCGGAATCCGGACTATTCTAGTCGGGACCCAGGCTGTTCCAGTCGGGATTCTGGCTGTTCCAGTCGGGATCCAGGCTGTTCATGTCGGGCTCTAGGCTGTTTCAGTCGGAATCCAGGCTGTTTCAGTCGGGATCCAGGCTGTTCCAATCAGGATCCAGGCTGCTGTAGTCACCAGCGCTCACCTTGTAGTGTGGTGCTTGCTGCCTGGTGTTGGCGCGCGTCATGACGCCGGCGTCGAGTGGCGCGAAGGTCAGTGACGCGGACAGCAGCGGCACCACCACCGCGCCCGACCACAGCGCGCCGCCCACTGATAGGCAAAGAGGCAGAAACGCGCACAGAGAGCCCACCTGGAGAAAAATTAATTTAAAATAATTTGTTTAAGAGCCTGGCCTAGAGACCTGGGTTGGCAGATTTACTGGCTTTGAATAAGGGAACAAATATAAAACCGAAGTTCTAAGATACAATTTAAATACAGCGAGCGAAGCGAGCGCCTGACTTAACGTCATTGATTGAGGCAAATACACTTACTTAATATCACGGGCGTAGCGAGCGCAATATATCGCGTTATTGGTTGACGAGCGTATCGAGCGCAGAAATTCATATATTTGATTGAAGTATATTTACTTATATCACGAGAGTAGCGAGCGTAACGTTTCACGTTATTTATCGAGGTGAGTAAATTAACTTATATAGCGAGCGAAGCGAGTGCAAGACCTCACGTTATTGACCAAGGTGTATTCATTTATATGTCGAGAGCGTAAGATATCATGTTATTGAACGACATATACAGGGTGTAAGGGACAGCGTACCGCAAACTGATAGGTGTTGCTCAGTCAACGAAACTGAACAACTTCCTCCAGGAAATTCTTTCAGGAGATGAAAAAAATAATGACTTTCCAATACAAAATGACCACCTTGATCAGACTATTTGTATGGAAAAGCAAAATTTATTTTCATTTCCTGAAAAAAAAAACCTGGCTTCGTTGACTGAGCAACCCCTATCAGTTTGCGGGACGCTGTCCCTTACACTCGGTATTAACTTACAGAGCGAGCGAAGCGAGCGCAATTATTTACTTTGTTGTTCAAGGTATATTAACTTATATGGCGAGCGTACCTGCAGCAATGCTATAAAGACGACGCTGCACATCCAGAACTGCGCGCAGTTCCACAGGCAAGTGGTGAAGTGGCGCGACATCGTGATCAGAGTGAACAGCGACACGTCTGCGTCGCGGCTCATCTGTCAAATACATAATGTTAGGCTGATTTTAAATAATCATTTTGAGATTTTTTAAATTGTTCATTTTGCATTTTTGACATTTTAGTGGTCTCTGTACTTAAATAAAGGTCTTAGTTAAGGGACGGTAGCGTAGCATACAGGAAATAACACTACAAATACCAAACACAGTACACATAGGTTAAGAATCTGATTGCCAATAGGATATTGAGTGAGTGATTTCAACTGGTGTTTTGTGGTGTTTGTACATAGATTATCAATTATCAATTTTTCTTTTTCAGTTTTTTTTTTGTAGATTATACTTACCTGGGTAGTGCAGTATTTGGTATAAGGTTGGTTTTGCCATTTATTTTGAAGCTTCAATATGCAGCGTGCGAAAAAAGCAGGTTATAAAATTAATTTGCTTATTCCTATAGTTTACTTTTCGTACTTTTTTATGAATACATCAGATAATATAGGCATAGATATAAATAAAAATATAATAACGATCATGAACTAACATTTCGATGTGGGGCTTCCCGAATGGACTTCCCGAAGAGTAAACTTTTAACATATTTCTCGCAAAATTCATTAGTTAGGAACTAGGAATAAGATTAAGTAAAAATAGTAGTAGCAAGAACGAATAATTTTAGAGATGTTTTTTTATCTCGTGTGTTTAAATGTACCTACTCACATATTGCTTTAGTGTGCGTGAGTTCGGCAGAGTGAACCTGTCGTTACGCACACAAGGGCGCCAATATAATCATATAGCTGAGCTGAAGTTGTTCGAATAAACAACTGTAAATAGGAACAGGTTAAACTACAAGTTAAATTATTATACTTTTTTAAAGCTGCTATATGGATAATGCAACTTTTAATAAGGAAATTGAACTTTCCACACATTCTTTGATAGCCGGTTCACACATCCTGGTTTTGCACAGTTTTGTGGTCTGCAGTAATTACGAAAGCTTTTATAGTGTAAATAAAAATAGCACTTACCGACAACGAACAAGGAACAGAGTTCAACGCCCGCGCCAGGTCAATGGGCCCCATACACTTCTCCGGCACTTGGTAAGGAGGCATCTTTTGGCACAACACTGGGTACAGAGGTTCCACTGCCACGCTGTAGGAAAACAATACATACGGGGTATATAGGTTGATCAGTCAACGAAACTGAACAAATTTCAGGAAGAAATTCTTTCAGGAAATAAAAAAAAATGCTTCCCCTTTAGAAAAATAAAACGACAGTTTGAAATTGGAGACACTAGCATATACCCTCAGCAATTATGTGTGGTGTTCTTTTCACCTCACTATCTTTCTGCTCACAGTTCCATCTGCTTCTATATAAGTTTTCCCGTGGGTTGTGTATAAGTACAATATTTTCCCGCGGTAACAAGTAGTATAGTTAAGTCCTATTTATCTGCAACTAGTGCTGGATTACCTGGCGTCTGCCTGCATGAATATCTCGCAGTTGAGGCAATTAGCAGCAGATCCCATGACGCAGACGACCTCCCCATAGTCCTGCATGATCTCTATCATCTGCTGCACGGAGCGCGCGGTGCAGTCGGTGAACAGCGACACGAGCAACGGAACGTTGTCTATCTGTTCTATGTGCGGTCGGATATTTTCTATGCCGCGCGGGAGTTTCGCCTGTAACAAATGTAGGCTTAATTTATGGAGCTGAAAACGTGAATGCGTATGTGAGCGAAGCGAGCACGACGTTTAACTAAATTTATTAATGCGTTACGTGAGCGAAGCAAGCGCGACATTACACGAAAGCTAAATCATTTTAATATGTTACGCGAGAGCAGCGAGAGCAACATTTTACTAAAGCGAATTAATGTTTTACGTGAGCGAAGCGAGCGAGCCATTTCATGAAAGATGACGTTATGCGAGCGAAGCGAACGCGACATATTTACGACAATCCAATCAATACTTTACGCCAGCGAAGCGAGCACGTCATTGGACTCTGCCCCTCGTCCTTCCGCAAGGAATCCGCTCATGATGAAGATCAAGTAGTGGCGAGCGCTCACCCGGTTGCTCATGTCGAAGTTGACAGGCGCCGAGTGGTCGGTGGAGTCTGTGAGGCAGGACAGCGAGCGGCACCCGTCCACCGGGGACTCCGCCCCCTCGTCTTCTAGTAGAGAGTCAGCTGATGGGTGGGTTGTCGTTATGCTGCTGCGTTGGAACTGCAAGTTTTAAGGTCAAATAACGATTTATACCAATCACATCAGTCAGTAACGATGAATATCAGAAAAATACAATGCCTTCAACGTTTTTTTCCATCGTCGACTCTGTCTCGATTACCACTGGTTCAAAACGCTAACACAGGGTTCATCAGTCGATCGACTCAGAACCCACATGACAAGAAAAAGGCCACTGGTCTATACCACCTCTCTTGTTTTTAACACTAAATCACTGTTTAAACATCTATGTGGCTCACCTTGAGTTGCGTAGTGATGGAGTGCCTGGCCTTTTTGATCTCGTTGTCGAACTTGACGGTTGTATGGTCCAGGTTGATGGCTCCGGGGGCCGACGACGAAATAGCCTTCGATGACGCTATATTTGTACTGGTGGAGCACATGTTAATGTTATATGGGCTGTCGTTTTTGTTTAGAATTTATACCGAGATTTTTCACTCACCAAAGAAATTTTAAGGGCCCGTTTAGAGAGAAAAAAATCTCTAAGGAACATAGGTCGAAATATGAAAAAGTCAATTGGTGCTCACATACAAAATTGCTGATTTCTAATAAGAAGTCCCAATTTTTTATTCACCCAATTTTCAGTACAGAAAAAACAACTTTTTTTTTTTCGAAAGTTGTTCAAAGAGCTCTTCTTTGGTGAATGAAAAATTTCGGAAAGATAAGAAACTTTTTGTGTTGGTTCTAATCTACTGTATATAGGAATAGAATACAGGTACCTAAATCTATCAAAGTGATAATAATTTTAGTAAAGTTATTATTATTGTAATTAAACCTTTATCCCATCTAAAGAAGTGTCCCTGAATATTAAAAATATAGATTTCTTTGCCCTTAAAAACATGGAAAAGATATACATAACATATTATACTAAAACCCCATAACCTTTGCATTATTGGGTAATCTGTTTACGTGAAAGTGCAAGCCAGCCCACAATGTATAAGCCCACGGTCCCAACAGTGGGACTTGTTGGGACTTTGTTGTTGTGAAGTGTGAGTGTTAAGGCATGCGTCCGGAGTCAAATAAATGAGGGTTTAGAATGAGAAAGTTAGTTAGGACCATGCAAAAGTTATTCGACTAAAAGCGAAAATACTGAAGTGGTTTTTGTTTGCAATAGTTGCAAGGGTTTTGCAAAGATTTACATACTTTTTTTAGAACTACAACTAAACTATTACGTAACCTAGAATAAAAAAGTAGACTTTACTTTTAATACTACTACTACTACGTGCTCGTGCTACTACTAACTAGTTACCTCTATTTTATTTACTAAATAGGTACAAAAGTTTGTTTTAGGGATGCGTAGTTACTACCCTTATATTCTTTAGACAAGGGTAAGGAACTTAAGTCACATAAATAAATACGCTGTAAACGGCTAGCTACTGGCCCCGATTCGACGTAAGCACAATTTAGCTAATCTGTCATTTTCTGCAATTAGAGAAAAAAAAGAAGAAGATAATGCTGTCCCTTTTTGTTCTTTCATGGCAGACACTGACAGATATGCTTCTATTTAATGAAATCGAGTTTCCGTAGGGGCCACTAAAAACTAAAAGAAAGTGTTGTAAATAAAGCAGATGCAAAAACAAACCTAAAGTAGTATGGCGGCAGTCTGTCTCTGTCCCTGGAGAGTTGCGAGGCGGTGTAGGAGCGCGCGCGCACGCTGCCCCCCGACAGCGGGGAGCCCCCCGTCCCCGCCCCCGCTTCGCTGCTGACACCCAGCACACAGGTAGAGACGGTACAGAAGGTTCATCCGATAGGTTAGTTTTTTGGGAACTGAGTTTGCTCTTGACTTTAGTCTTGGTCATGGATGACAGAGAAGGAGTCGACGATGGAGCGAGCTCACCCAGAAGATGCCTTTCACTCTAACTTTGAAGTGTTGGGGGTTGTATGCATTTGGTTGGACACACATACGCAGGTAGTGAGTTCCACTCTTAATATATGTAGTTATATGCTAGCACCGTACAGTGCATATATAACTGTGTTTATCCAAAGGTCAGTTTTTTACCCAAAGGGTTAATTCTTCACTGTCTGTCCGTCTGTCTGTCTGTCAACATGAACCGTTGACTTTCAAGTAAGTTCGACTGCTGTTGCTGCTATACGAAATATAACATTCAAACAAAACATCATTCGTGATATTGTGCCCTAAACTAGGTAAATAAGGTATTGTATTCTTTTTTAATCTATGGTCCGGAGGCTGTTCAAGGACTACCAGGCGAAGAGAAAAACTGAAAGTTAGACCTAAGAGAATATTTCTAAAACTAGGTAGCCTAAGGTCCCCCACTAAGGCTTGGGCCTTTGCTTAGAACGATATCTTGAGCAGGCCTTATCATTGAGAAACAACCGCGCGTTCTGTATTCAGAGTAAGGTCATGTCAGTGATGTAGGCGTTTAACGATATAATTTGTTGTGAACCTTCTGTACCCTTTCTATTCTGTGCCCACGCCGTGCTCATATACCGAAGACCAGACTACCTTTGCAAGACTAGATTTTGGATTCATTCAAACACGAATGAGAAAAAGATACGTAGGATGGGAGTATTCTATTTTACACAGGAAAGAATAGACTATACATAAACATAGTGTATTTTATCAAAGTTTCCATTTGGGTAAACAATGCATGTTAAGGCAAAGGGCATCTGGTCTTGGACATCGACAAATCACATCACATCCACACAACATACTGTATTTAGACACAAAGGCAAAGGTGTGTGCTTTAGATTAATATAGGTAGTTTTTATTTGGATTTAACATTTTAGTTATATTAACTTGTACTGTTGTATGGATGTAAAATAAGTCTCTCACACCGATTAAACATTTCAAACGTTAAATTTTGACAAAATGGCGGTGCACCATTGTTAAAGGTGAAACCTTTCATTACAGCCGAAGCAGAACACGCATTTCTGAAAATATTACCGCATTAGCGGTAAAACATTAATATCACAACTATTAATGAAAAAACATTACAATATGGCAGATAAAAAAATATTGCCCACTTTCCTTATTTAAAATGATACGACTTGTATTGGAACATTTGTACAGTACGGGGCCGTTAATATTTCATATCGACTCTTGAAAAGAGACAGTGACGTTTTGACGTTTGCCAATGGGGTTAAAAACTGAGAACTAAATGGCGCCACTGTTGAGTGTTCCTTTTTCCTGTGATTGGTCAGTAATCTGTCAATATCAATATCAATGTCAGTTTTGTGTCTTCTCATTGGTCTCTTTTGGAAAACTCAACAGTGGCGCCATCTGCAATTAGCTTTGCGTTTTTATCCCTATTTATTGTACAAGTGCGGTAGAGAGTCAAACTTAGTCCATGTGCAATATTATATTAAAACGGCCCGTACACTATGGATGACAAATAATTATCTAATAACATAGTGAAACCGGGCAATAGTTGTATGCAGACAACATCAATTCGCTAAACATTTAGAAATACACAGTCAAATATGATATCAATAAAAATTGAGATAGTTTCAAACACAAGAATAGCTAGAACTTGAAATAAAACAGAAGGGAAGGTTGTTTGTGTGTCGGTGGTGTGATCCTATCCATTTGGTATACCGGGTGTAAGGGACAGTTTCCCGCAACAAACCCATAGGATAGGGGTTGCTTAGTCATCAAAACTGAACAACTTTTAGAAAGCAATTTCAGGAAAAAAAAAAACTCTGTACAAAATCCACTTTAATCAGACAATTTGTATGGGGAAGCTAGAACGTTTTATTTCCTGAAAGATGTTCAGTTTCGTTTATTGAACAACCCCTATAAATTTACGGGAATCTGTCCCTTACACCTGGTATATTTATTACTTCATGTGCTAAAAATATTGCAAATTTTGGAATATGTGTAATGAAACAATTAAAGACATACATTTTGCATCCTGGCTTCATTTCATGCATACAAATGTACATTGTTAATATTAATTAAATGAAAGTGAATCATAATTATCTTGGAAATGAAAGTGAATCATTTATGTATTATTTACCAATATTATTTGAGCATGAAAATGCTGTGAAAAAAGCTGTGATATTTAGTCATTACTTTCCAATTTTGCTGATGAATGAACATTATGGTATGTAGTTATTGTAACATATTAGTATCTCAAAAAGAATTTCTGACGCTCAAAATTATGTTTTATTTTAATTATCTAAACCCACATTTTTCAGACGTTTATCTATCCCCTCCCCTCTCACCTGGGCTCGTCCTCGCTCATGAGGCTGATGTGGCAGTTCCAGCCGGACTCCAGCCCCATCTTCTCGCTGAACACCCGCGACCTGACACATAACAAGATTATTTGTAAGTTTGTTTGAGTATGTGTGTTTGTTTGTGTTATTGAGACTGTCTTCAAAATTGAGCAAACTCGGTTTCAATTTAACTAAGGCGGTGTTCATTGTCATAACTGCTCCCATTGTGTTGAACAATGAAACATAGACAATATCTGCTCTATGTGACGTAGTTAGCGCGTAGCCGCTTATGAGTGGTTCCACTTTGAAATTTTTCTTCTTCGTCTGAATATTTGAAGCCTCACTCACCTGAGCTCGTTCTCCTTGCTGAAGTGCACGAAGCGTATGCAGGCGCGCTCTAAACGCTCGATCAGCTCCACCATGTCGCTCTGAGCCTGGTACTGCATCGTCACCATGCCTATGAATACCTGCAATTTTGTTTCATCAAGAAAAAAAGAAGGATAAACGCTTAAAATGCCAGTCTGTTATTTTCCCTAGATTTTTTTAAGCTGCGGTTAAATCTCGGTTCAAAAAGCTCGTTTAAAATATTAATAAACCTCGACAACTTAACACAGAATGTTCACTTATTTTTCTGGATTTAGTACCTGATTACACTGCATGTCAAAGAATCCGTCAACATCTGTCACGTCGTCATCTGTTACCTCATTGAAGAGCAGCGAATCTGGAATATGACCAATATCCACATGAGCTGTCGATTCTCTATGCATCAAAGATCGCGAAGAATAAAATATCCGTCAGTCTTAAACTAAAATTTTCTTCGAAGAACAACCCGATGTTCCCTTTAGTTTGTGTTTACCTTTATACTTACATAAAATAAAGCCTAAATCCCAAAATTCAACAACCTAATAAAGCCCTTCAAACCGTGTTTTAAGAATATTCTCCATCTCTATATTTATAAATATCAATCTTGGTTCTCGTTAAAACTCGAGAACGGCTGGGTCTGTTTAGCTGATTTCGGTTTGAAAAAGATTGTCGTAGTCGAGAGGGAAGTGAGCGACGAGAGGGAAACGAGGGACGACAGGGAAGTGAGGGATGTGAGGGACGAGAGGGATGAGAGGTAAGTAAGGAGTGAGAGGGACAAGAGGGAAGTGAGGGATGAGATGGACGAGAGGGAAGTGGGGGATGAGAGGGAAGTGAGGGACATGAGGGATGAGAGGGAAGGGAGGGACGGGAAGGAAGGGGATGGGGAATATCATACTTAATGTGGCGTTGCTTTTCCGGGCAGGACGAAGTCTGGCGGGTCCGCTAGTTTCAGGTAAAAGATTCAGCTGTAATCAATGTTATTTCGTCTGAATTGCAATACACCGAAATCCTCAGGTGGGTCCTTATACATATTCCTTACCAGTGGAGTGGAAATGCAGAGCGGGCGCGTCGGCCCAGAGCTGTGAGTGAGGCGCGTACAGGTTGCGACTGTCGGGAGGCAGCTCCAGGTACATTTGGGATAGGTTCGGAGCTATTCCACGGGTTAACGGCCTGTAAATAGGAAAATTATATTGCGGGTTGTTTCGTATGGAGATTTTTTTCACTTAACACGACTTGTGGTGGTTACGACCAGTACCTAAGTAAGAAAAATACACTATTGCACTGCACATACAAGAAAAACATATTTACCCAAGATATAATCTTAAGGGGATCCCCGGTGCCGCCAGCGCCCTCATCAGTTAAAAAAATCAATACTCACTGAAAACGCAATGAATCGAAAATCCCGTAAATCAAATTAAAGAATAGGTACTGAAATTTGTTTTAAGCACTATAAATTCATGATTCAGTGTTTATAGCAGTTACAGATACCAAAAGTGCTAAAAGTGGCAGTTTTTCGTAAATTTTCCTTCTGTTACTACCAGGAACTATGAATTGCAACTTTATGATGTTCTAAATTATCTTCTTTGCTTTTATTTCAATCTGGTTTACCGGATTTTCGATTAATTGCTTTTTCAGTGAGTAATGATTTTTTGACTGATGAGGGCGCCACCTGGCTCAGGGTAGCCCCTTAAGATTAATGTTCCAGTAGTCCACACACGAGTCCAGGATTATGATGACTCACTTGTAAGCGAAGGCGGTGCAGTAAGCGGTGAGTGAGTTCCTCTGGTAGAAGTCGATGATCTTCTTGCGGTCGGTGGGGGAGATGGCGGTGAGGTCGCGCCCGTTCCAGTAGTCCACACACGAGTCCAGGATTATATCGGCTGTGCCCTGTAGGTTATCATCATAAAATTATTGGTCAAAAATAAAAATCAGGTTTGTGCAACGACCACTAAAAAAGACAGCGACCTGAAGACCGGAACCGAATAGGTTTACTGTGGCGAACTCGCGCACACTAAGGCAATGCGCGTGGCGAGGCACACTGGCTCCGAGCTACGTCGCGTAGGGAAGATACTGCCCTCGATTCTGGCCGCCCCATTCTTAACTAATTTTAAGATAGCGCTGTCACTTTCTTTACTTTGACATAAGCACAGGATAGCAAATAACACATGTGTTTGACATTCCTAATTTGACATAAGCTGCTTTAAATAAGAACCGAGCATAGAACATGTTCCTTATAAGCAATCTAATGTCAAATTTAAGCAATTTAATGTCAGATTAAGAATGTCAAAGTCATGTTTATTTGCTATCCTGTTCTTATGTCAAATACAAGAAAGTGTCAGCGCTGCTAAGAATTAGAATTAGTAACTGGACGCCGTGAATCGAGGCCACTGTCTATGTCACAATGGGAACATAGAGAATCACGCGCTCCGTCGTGTAGCGCGTAGCCAGTGTGAACACCGCCTTACACACACAAGTATGGCTAAGCTTCAGTCGTGTGATAAAACATCAGTATGCTTGTTTACTTACCTGAGTCAACATCTGTAGTTGATTGGCCTGGTCTTTCACTAATACAGCTAGCATATGTGGAAGCGGCACCTAATTTTATAAACAAATTATAATTTTAATTAACAATAAGTATAATCAATTACATAAAATTAAATTGTGTTCCTATTAACTATTGTTACCTTTACTTTTGTGTTGAGGTGTAGCGACCGCACGAACCGAGTTTCGCGCCGTATGGTGTCAGCTTGCTACAAAATAAAACTATTATAAAAAAACGCATAACTTGTAATTAGATAATCATCCTTTTTTTTAAATAATGTAGCACTATAAGTATGAAAATCCATGAAAATATATGAAGTATCAAAGCATACGTACTAAATGTCTGAAGACGGCGAGGCACTCCTCAATGTTGTAGGTGTCGGCGACGGCGTCCGTGAAGCCGATCTGCTTGGCCAGCTCGCACAGGCAGCGTCTGTTGGTCACCGGCACCAGGTCTTCGCTGAAGCAACGGTAATGTGCTCAGTTCTTGATGCATATCGCTTAAAACTTAAAACTTCAACTCGCTTCGCTCTCGTAACATATTGATTCAGCTTAATTTAAATGTCGTGCTCGCTTCGCTCGCATAACGTCTTGGCTTATTCATATTTCGTGCAATGTTGTGCTTGCTTGCTTTGCTCGCGTAACGTATTGAATTAACCATTCAGATGACTGAAAAGGGTCCCAAAAATTGTAGTGCCTGAGGGCCCCGGAGAAGGTTCCAATCCGGCCCTGACTGTGGAAGTAGTTAATACGTTAGTTACCTGTTGAGCGCCTCGCAAGTGAGGTGCGCGCAGAAGTGTGCGTATGTGTGCCTCGGTGCGGGCGCGCACGTGTTGAGTAGCGCGGCTAGACCGAGGGGCTTGAGGCGCGCGAGGTGTTGCCGCCATCTTTGATCGTCAAACTCCACGCAGAACGGAGCGTTTTGATCGTGGGTTAGGTCTAGGACCTGGGAGGACAAGTTTATCAGTATACGTATACCAAAAAGTATAAAAAAGAACTTAATTGCGTGGGTTTTATGATACCAGCTAGATAATGGCGGCAATTCTGTCCGCACCATTGCTAAACTGATTTTAAAATAGCGCTGTCACTCTCTCAACTTTAACATAAGAACAAAACAAGATAGCAAATAAATACGTGAATTTGACATCCTAATCTGACGTAAGAAGCGTAAAATAAGCAACAGCGTGCTCTCTTATTTGACGTCATATTAGGAATGCGAAAGTCATGTCATGTGCTTATGTGCTATCTTGTTCTTATGTCAAAGTTGAGAGTGACGGCGTTATCTTAAAATTTGTTAAGAAATAGATAGTGCGGCCTGAATCGTCAGCAATAAAATGATTGTAATGTTTGTATTTGTATAAACTCGAAAAATAGTTCCTACAAGCGCCCACGCATTTGCATGTTACCCATGATCTTCAATCTGCGGAATGCACCATCAATGATATTAAATCATTTCTATTTCCGATTCTCTGAACAAGGAAGAATGGTAATGTTTTTTTTTTATATCGCTGTTATTTCTAGTTAGGTATAATGATAGCAATAAAATTTCCTGTCTAGACGGAAAAGAATGATAAAATACCACAGCATTTCCTGAATAACGCCTACGACACGAGAAGTCTAGATTACGCAATTATAATAAAATTATAGGAACAATATATTTTTACCATATTAAAGCTTGTAAATAGGTCGTAATAATAAGGAAGGATAGAAGTTGAGTCGTCAATGAAATCGCCCTTATATTTAGCAAAAAATATTTCGGCCCACGATTAAACCACGATTAACTATTTGATTTTACTAAATATAAATCTAAAACATCATCCTTGGTGATTTCCGTCTAAAGCATCACATTACTGAGATATTTTCATTTTTTATGATTGATTTTTCGAAATTCCTATATATTTTGATTTAGAATATCTCGGTAATGTGATAAATCACAAAGGATATTTTTGATTTTTAATTGTATGCAGAATCGAATGATTTATTGCGCCGCGACATTGATAGAAAAAAATAAAGGCCGCCATTCACACTATGTCAGGCTCCATACAAAAATGTTACATCCCCTTTGTTGTTCTATGTTTTTTTTTTATCCTCACCTCAACGATGGTAGACGGCTCCGTGGGCTGCTCCAAGTGCGTCTGACTGTGCCCCATGGACCCCACCAAGCTGGTCTTGCTGGAATTGTGGGATCCTGGACTAGAATTCCTCAGAAAGAACACTTTCTCGGCGGTCGGGTTCGGCCATGACAGTATGCCTTTTTTGTCGACGCAGCAGAGTGCCTAGATAAAGAATTCTTATATTAAGATATACCTAGATATGAGTTTCATCCACGTTTCATCGCAGGATTCTAGCTATCACATGACGTAGTAGTAGTAGCTATCGATGACATAAAATAAAGAAAGTAAGTTTTAAAGGTGTTCTATAAACATTCGGGAAGATTTAATAATCATAATAATACATAACTTTTAAGCACTCGCGATTATTTTCACTCTGTTTACTTGTTTGAAACGACTACGTCTATTGAAACATGGTCGAAACGTCGGGATAAAAGGTAAAAACCTATGTTTTTACCACCAAAATTTATCGCGAGTGACCCGGATAATAAGTAATATAAATCATTAATATGTACTTGAAATTCTCAAAATTCGAAAATTGTTTATCTTGTATGTAAACTTAACCAAAATAACTTTATTTTTATTATGACAATTTCCTCGAAAGTAATGTTATTTTATTATACTTTAATTAATTCATTGAAATAATTTCTTATCAATAGCACCAAAACATATTGTTAATAAAACCGGCCAAGTGCGAGTCGGACTCGCGCACTAAGGATTCCGTACCATCATCTATAAAAATGGAAACAAAATCATATCTGTTGTCCGACTCGCACTTGGCCAGTTTTTAGTATTTGTTGTTATAGCGGCAATAGAAATACATCATCTGTGATATTTTCAACTATATAACTATCACGCTTCATGAGAAACAGCCTCCGAAACATTATCTACAAAAACGAGCAAAAAAAAACATGTTTTTTGTATGGGAGCCCCCCTTAATATTTATTGTTTTCTAGTTTTTAGTATTTGTTGTTATAGCGGCAACCGAAATACATTATCTACGAAAATTAAAACTCTGTAGCTATCACGGTTTATGAGATACAGCCTGGTTACAGGCGGACAGACAGACGGACGGACAGACAGACATCGAAGTCTTAGTAATAGGGTCCCGCTTTTTACCCTTTGGGCACGGAACCATAAAAACTATTAACACCAAAAATCTGGGTATTTATAAAAATTGAAGCTTAATGTGGGGACATAAGGTTTAATTTCAATTTACTTTATTATTTTGGGTTTTAATGACAGGAAAATATGACCAAAATATAAGGTGATAGTAAATTTTTTTTAATAATTTGACTACCTATACCTATGCAGTAAGTAGGTACAAAACTGTTTGTGATTTTACATTTATTTTTCAATCATATTTAATAAAGAAAGTATTTGCTATTACAAAGGTTAAACTTGGGGACATGAATTACATTGTCAATCCGTGTCCTAAGTCGAACCCACGATCTTCGGATCGAAAGCCCAAGGCTCGGACCACTAAAACACGGAGGCGGTTAGGAAGGTTTGAAGGGTTGACTTACCGAGAGCGAAGCGAGTTGAAGTTTTAAGTTTTAAGCGATATGCATCAAGAACTGAGCACATTACCGTTGCTTCAGCGAAGACCTGGTGCCGGTGACCAACAGACGCTGCCTGTGCGAGCTGGCCAAGCAGATCGGCTTCACGGACGCCGTCGCCGACATGGAACATGACTTCGGACGGACGTATTTTTGACGGGTTTCCGAAAGGAGTTTAAACCTAAAAAGTTATAACAGTTTTATTAAAATAGTCGGTGAAATATGTACCCAGAAGGGAAACCAGACCCAATCCTAGATTAGGCTTTTGTCAGGTTAGTGGCCAACCCAGCTGTCAGAGTTTCCAAGCCGCCAATGCTAAGCAATGGCCTCTGATATCTACGATATTAACCAGGACCAACGGCTTAACGTGCCTTCCGAAGCACGGAAACGCTCGAGTTGTTATACCACTACCGGTCACCCATCCATGGCCTGGCCACGGCGATGGTTGCTTAACATTCGTTATCGGAATGGGTAAGCACTACCATTTGACCAATGAGCGCTTTTTTGACTAATGAGCGCTTCTAAGGTACATGACCTTAAAAAAAAAGATAAGGGGTCTAGTTTACCCGGGTCAATTATTAATCTGTCAATTCTATAAAAAAAAAATTATCTCTGTCGCGAAAGCAATTTTGATACCAGCGTATTTTCCAGATTGAGTAATTCTGGGAATACAATCAAATCACAAACAGACAATGAACCATGTTTTTATTAGATAAGCTGTATGAATATCACGTAAACATGGTTCATTTCAGATAAACTAGATTCCCACTCCGTGGTTTTGCCAGCAGCTTAAAAAATATTTATATAATTTTATTAATGAATAAGATTTCTTTGGAAATCAAAACGTCAAATATTCATGAAAATGTTTGTACTTGAAACACAATAAATTTATTACTCATGGGGGGGGGGCAGCACTGAGCTCATCGAACCACTTTAAGTAATAGTTTAGGTACAAAATTTATGACACTGCACGAAAGTAAACACTCCTACTGCTCGAGCTTTATTAAGCCACTAGCTTTCCGCCCCGCGGTTTCACCCGCAGCTAAGAGTTTTCCCGTGGGATTGAGTTCCCTCGCTGTTCCTACCTTTAAAATTGACGGAATATCAATACAAACTTCCATCCCCTATTTAACCCCCTTTAGGGGTGGAAAATAAAAAAACGCTGAAACACGTGTTCATTATTTTTTAATCTTTAGCCCAAAAACAAAATTGGAAGATCCTGCCATCAAAATTGACGGAATTTCCATACAAACTTCCATCCCCTATATAACCCTCTTAGGGGTGAATAATACAAAAATGCTGAAACACGTATAAATTATTTTTTAATCATTAGCCTAAA
Organism: Scrobipalpa atriplicella; assembly: GCA_029255725.1. NCBI lineage: Eukaryota > Metazoa > Arthropoda > Insecta > Lepidoptera > Gelechiidae > Scrobipalpa > Scrobipalpa atriplicella. Next base: position 55,575 of record JARACY010000693.1, on the reverse strand, counting down.
TACAAAATTTGAAGATCCTACCTTCAATATTGACGGACTTTCATACAAACTTCAACCCCCCTTTTTACCCGTTTAGGGAGGGAAAATCCGGAAATCCTTTCTTAGTGGGAGGTTACGTTATAAGAGGAATTTGCTCTCTAAGTTTAACGATTCTAGCTTTAGTAGTTTAGGCTCTGCGTTGATGAATCAGTCAGTCAGTCAGTCAGTAAGGACAAACGATTTTATAAGTTTAGAAGATGTCTAGTTGCAAAATACCATCTATGATCATTATTTTATTACCTACTAGCTTTCCGCCCCGCGGTTTCACCCGCCGCTAAAAGTTTTCCCGTGGGATTGAGTTCCCGCGGTAAAAAGTTGTTTTTGTCCTTGATCAGGTTATTGTCATGTAGCTGTTAGTATGACCACATCTAAAAGATTCTTTAATTTCTGTGTGAGTGTGATATTTTTCGTAGTAAAAAGCTGATATTGCTACGCACGCGCATCGCACAGTGAGCGTAGCTTTCTAATAGTGAAAGAATTTTAAAAATAGGTCTATTAATTTTCGAGTTCAATGATGACAAATTAAGAAACAAACAAATAAACTAACATACATACACAACACATATATACTTACAACTCTTTAATTAATGTATTAGTGATGGATGATAATGCTCGAAAGAGGCAAGCACCATCCCCTATTCTTTGTTACCACGTATCTCAAAAAAGGCTGAACCTATCAAGTGGGATATCAAAAACAATGGTAGTTAAAAGGATAGTACAAAAATATATTTTTTGCAAGATTCTTTCAACCCCTTTTCGTTAATTTCTACTAACCAAAAATTGCTCATTATGGTGAGTAAATTTCGTAAAATTGGTACCTATCTCGATGCATCTTATAATTTCGTTGTGCTCTTAGTTCCACATCAGATTAACTTAAAATATCAAAATAGATATATGTGTGCCTATAAAATTTGAGGAGTTTCCGTCATTTCTCATGGATCCCACGATCAAAATTAGATTTTGCTGGACGGGGAACTAACATTGAAATATACCCTTTCTAATAAAAAAAAGAATCTTTCAAATCGGATAAAATAAATTACGGAATTTTGAGGTAACATAGGTACATAAAAAAAACGTACATCCTTATTGAGAATCTCCTCCTTTTTTATTTGAAGATGGTTAAAAAAAGTTAGTGTTGGTTCGATGACGTTCTAATTTTAAAATTTATAATCTGTCAAATTATCAAAACGCAAATTTGCTCTAAGAAGTTCTTGAATAAAAAGGTTTGCAATGGTTAGAAATCAAGAAAAAGAGCTGTTGATATTATTAACTTTCATCACCTATTTAACCCCCTTAAGGATAAAAAATCCAAAAACTCTGATACACTTGTCCATTAATTTTTGGTTATTAGCCTAAACACAAAATTATAAGATCCTAACTACAAAACTGACGGAGTTTCCATACAAACTTCCATCCCGTATTTAGCCCCTTTAGTGGTAGAAAATCCAAAAACGCTGAAACACGTATTCATTATTTTTAAATCATTAGCCTAAATACAAAATTTTAAGATCCTAACTGCAAAACTAACGGAGTTTCCATACAAACTTCCATACCGTATTTAACCCTTTTAGGGGTAGAAAATCCAAAAACGCTGAAACACGTATTCATTACTTTTAAATCATTACCCTAAATACAAAATTAGAAGATCCTACCTTCAAAATTGACGGACTTTCATACAAACTTCACACCCCCTTTTTACCCCTTTAAGGGGGGAAAATCCAAAAATCCTTTCTTAGTGGTAGGTTTCGTTATAAAAGGAACCTGCTCTCCATATTTCACGATTCTAGCTTTAGTAGTTTAGGCTCTGCGTTGATGAATCAGTCAGTCAGTCAGTCAGTCAGTCAGTAAGGACAAACGATTTTATAAGTTTAGATTAAGTGTAATTAATTGGGAACTATTTATAGAAGCTTCAACCGTGATTCAGGGGGGTTTTAAGTACATTGATTATTGATTCTTCCATGTTGGACTGGGAGTGATAGAAAAACATAGAATGTGCCAGATGGCTGCATCTCCTCCAGGTCATGCTGTAAAAACCAGCTAAGGGATTCGAGGGTTTCAGTGTATTGCGATTTAAGCGATGGGCTGACAACCCGTCACTATAGCAATATACATAATCATCTGAAATAACCCTTAAAACTTGTCAGACGTGACAGAATGACCTTTGGGTAGTTTTAGGTCTACCTTCCCCATTAGGGATAAAGGCGTGATTTTATGTATGTATGTATGTATGATGGAGGAAAGCCACATCCAGAGACAGGGTGTGGAAAAATTTTATGACCATATTTTAGGGTATGAAACTACCCATGAATCTGAACACCAAGGAACATTAAGAATAGATAAGTAAATGTGTATGAAAAAAAATCCTTCGATACAAATGGCTTTAGCTGCTTGAGGTATTTTGTATGTTTTTTTTATTCGACACTTTAGGAAAGTCTACGGGGTAAGTTGTTAATTTTCATGGGTTAATATCAAAATTCTTACTGACAAGAGTAGGATAAATAGAATATCTGCTAAGGAAGAGAAGGAAATTCCTTTTTAGGGAAGATGATCTGTATCAGCAGGATGGAATCCGCTATGTATGATGGGTGACCGGTTACCTTGCAAGTCCATAGCAGTTGAGTGTGACCCAAGCAATAGGGAAGATGATCTGTATAAGCGGTATGGACGCCGCTATGGTCTGCAGGAAGTATATCTCAGTCCAGTGCGTCACTCCGGGCAGATGGTACACGTGTCTTATGAAGCTTGCGATCACCACTATGGATATTATTAGGGGAAGGACTATGCCTTCCATGATTTTCACTGTGCACTGGAAAAGAGGTTGAAATTAGTTGGGTAAACAAGGGAAATCATCTTGTGGGAATAACTGCCTTAATGGTCGTGGGTTCGATTCCCACGGGGGAAACACAGATATTTGTTGATTTATCACGTTTTGAGATTTCCTCCAGTTTGGTTAGGATAATGCGGATTGAATCACCTGATTGTCTCTTGCCATTGACTCTTGCCAAGAAGACGACCTGATTAACTGGAAGAAAAAGGATTCCGTGCTTCCGAGGAATTATTTGAGTGACGATCACTATCAAAGACAGCGACCGGGAACGGCTTAACGTGCCCTCCGAAGAATGGTTAATTTTTTCTTTTCGGACAATTCAGCCTGCAATTTCCTAACCACTCTGGGGAAAATCTCATAAAGTGATTGACAGATTATTGAGACTTACCAAGTATCTAGACTTCTCAAATACGGTGACAGGTTTGCTAGTGGCTTGCTCGAGAGCCACCTTTAAATTCTTCAAGTACGGAGTTTCACACATCATGTAAGCTCTGTTCTGGTGAGGCTCGCGAACACGCGGCCCTGAGAAGTTCTCTTTCTGCTGGAAATAAATGGTTCTTATTAAATAAGTACTTCCATGCTTTACTGGGAGCGATAGAAGAACATAGAATGCTCCAACTGCTACTCTAACCAGGAATACTATAGGAATCAGCAGAAGAGACGAGGATTTCAATTCTGACAACCAATCACTATATACACGGTTTCTACAATGACCCTCAAAACTTGTCAGACGTGGCGAAAACGCCCTTTTATGACATCGTTGGTTCTCTGCCTACCCCATTGTGTCCCAGTGTTATGACTATGAGGCTCACTAATCACCTGCGTGGCTGCTTGGAAGGTTTGCCCGAAGAACAGCTCCGGGTCATCTTGCTGCAGCCCCCGGCAGTGCCCCGGCACTTCTTGCCCCGGCCGGAGCGCTATTATATCCCCTTCCACCAGCAACGCCCAAGGCAGGTTCACGACTTCTCCTGTGGGAAAATTTTACAATAATAAAAAAAAAAAAACACTCATAGTGCTATTTTATTTCTAAAATATGAGAAACAACTAGTCAAAAATTCATCCGCAGACAGGATTTGAACATGCGACCTTTCCGTCACAACACTTAATCAACACACCCTGAGCGGCGACTATAGTGACTGGATGTTTCTTAAATCGTCATGAGTGGAATCACGCCTTTACCCCTAACGAGACAGGCAGAGAACGACCGACCGACAAACGGTTACAAACCTTATGTTACTAAACCACAAATTAAAAAAATGCTTGTAACTTTCTTCGGTGCAATTATGGAGATTTTACCAAAAAGCATTTACTATTTATAGAAAATAAAAAAAATCACAACAACAGTGGTCGCATGACTGTTTTTTTTTTTAGGAAGATATGCCAAGTCCCCTATAAAATACTCAATGACTTGTGTTTTTGGGAATTCGCCTTGTTAAAAAAAAATATATATATATATTTATTTTATATTTTTTTCTGAATCCTTACGTAATTTAGAAAAACTAATTTCATGGTTTTCGGTTTTAAATCAGCCATTATTTTTATATTAATATTTAAGTAACTGTACTCGAGTGACGTCACAACGTAACGTAAGATTTGGTTTCTTGTGTAGAATAAAAACTATTTGTACTATGTCTTTTAAAATAGCAGTGAAATTAATGTGCCCTACCGTTGTTATTATATATAAAAATAATGGCTGATTTAAAACCGAAAACCATGTAATTAGTTTTTTTTTAAATTACGTAAAGATTCAGAAAAAAATATAAAATAAATGTGTTTTTTTTTTTTGAACAAAGCGAATTTCCGGGGAGAACCCACGAAGCGCACCTACAGCAGGCAGAGTCACTATCTACCAAGCTATTGGGCCGCTGCCGGGAAAAATACGTGTAAATTTTGAGACAAGGAAAATGCAAATGCTTCTTCGGTTTTCCCGAACAAGTCTTCCTTATATACAGGATGTAAAAAAAAGTACTGCGTTCGTTTAAACCACATTTTCTACTGATGATACTCAACAACTTTCTCACAGAACAAAAATTTTAGCTCGAAAAAAAAAATTACCTTTTCCATACAAAGATGCTCTCCGTGATTTGCAGTTTTGTATGGACAAGGCAAATTTTTTTTTCGCCCTTAAATTTTTGTGCTTTGGGAAAGTTGTTTGGTATCATCAGTAGAACACGTGCTTTAAAGGAACGCAATACTTTTTTTTACACCCTGTATAATTAACGATAAATTATCTCGGACCGATTACTAAGGTAATAAATAAGGTAATGTCCTGCAGCAATATTACTTTATAAATAAGTATTCGCTATCATGCGATGATGCTATATACTTGTCATCTTCACAAAATAAAGAGGAAAATATTGTATGCGCTTATGTAGTAAATAAAACTCGAAAACTATTTTTATTGCCACGAGAAAAGCTAAATTATACCGGGTGTAAGGGAGAGCTTAACGCAAACTGATAAGAGTTGCTCAGTCAACGAAACTTAACTGAACAACTTTCAGGAAATATAAGTTGACTTTCCCATACAAAATTAACAACTCGATCAGACAATTTGTATGGAAAAGGCTATATTTTTTATCTCCTGAGCATGAGCAACCCCTATCAGTTTGTGTTAAGCTGTCTTTTTCACCCCGTATATGGGAAGTCTTCCAAGTTCGCGACACACTCTTGGCCAATAAATTGTCTCACCATCCCTGTAAGTCCATTGCAAGATGACGCAGGGAGAAAACGGCGCACAAAGATGTGGGTAGTGATTCTCCTTCCATACCGATGTCTCTATGGCTTTGTCTAATGTTTCTGCAACAATAAAATATCAATAAATACTTATACTAAAACAGAGACACAATCATCCTATACCGCTAATATGGTAGGAAGAGCATCAATTCTTCATCCGTCAAATTTTAAAGTGAATGTTTAATTTCGGAATCATTAACGATTGCGTCAAAGTCATTCTATGGTAATTCCGTTAGGGTCTAGACAGACGGACTGCAATCCAACTGCAATCCGACTGCCAAATGGCAGTTCAGATGCAGTTTGAATGCAGTTGGCTCGACTGCAATCAAACTGCACGTCGACGGGCAGTTGGCGTGCAGTTTGATTGCAGTCTGAGTGCAGTTACAACGACTGCACACCGACTGCAATAAAACTGCACGTTGACGGGTAGTTGGCGTGCAGTTTCATTGCAGTCGAGTCAACTGCATTCAAACTGCAACAGAACTGCGTCATTACCGAGTCCGCGTATTAGAACGTAACCACACCACTACCGCCCCCCGCCACCGCACGCACTCGTTCCTGCCCCGCTCACCCGTGCCTGCCCCGCGAGTGCTCTTATAAATTCCGGCGAGCACTGATTTTGTATACTCTATAAAAATCTTTGAACATTTGAGTTACCTCGCATCGCAGTTCAGGTGCAGTTTGAATGCAGTTGACTCGACTGCAATTAAACTGCACGCCAACTGCCCGTCAACGTGCAGTTTGATTGCAGTCGGTGTGCAGTCGTTGTAACTGCACTCAGACTGCAATCAAACTGCACGCCAACTGCCCGTCGACGTGCAGTTTGATTGCAGTCGAGCCAACTGCATTCAAACTGCATCTGAACTGCCATTTGGCAGTCGGATTGCAGTTGGATTGCAGTCCGTCTGTCTAGACCCTTAGGATTACAAGCGTTCTTTTTCTGTCTTGTGGGTTGTCGGGTCGACGAAGAACCTTTTGTTATAAACCATAGTATCAACTATAAGTAAGTTTAGTTATTGTAGTAAGCTGAATCCTTTGATTGACTGACAAGTGATTGTTCTGTGCGAGGTTTTAAAACTATGATAAGTTTTAAAAATCTTGCACAGAACAAAACTTAAACTCAACAACTTTAGCTTGCAATGTCATTCAAACAAACAGGAAGGAAACAATTTCAAAAAGTGACATTATATTAACCCCGGAAGTCGTACCTATGACGTATACAACGTGTAAAAGAAGGGTATATGCATCGAGAAATGTGTGAATCTACCCATGATACTGAACAACTTTCCCTAAGGAACATAGGTCGAAATACGAAAAAAAAAAATTGACTTCCCATACTAAATACGCTATCAGCTGATGCATTTTGTATGAAAGGTCACATTTTTTTTTTCGTTTTTCGACCTATGTTTCTTAGGGAAAGTTGTTCAGTTTCATGGGTAGATTCACACATTTCACGATACATATACCCTTTCTGTTACACATTGTATAGAGAAGAATCAAGACTCTAGCTAGTCCACGATGACAGACAGACGTGACTCCATATTTATGTCAAGGATACAGTGCACCAGACATTATTTCAACCTCTTCCCAGTATAATTGGTCACACCTTCATTGATATTCGTACGCCATAAAACGAGTGACTAAGTATCGAAATCAAGGCTTGATGTTGATGACAAGTGCTATAAAATTCTTGGACTGTATAATTAATTAGCGTACCTTAAAAAACGTGTATTGATGCTACATGAATATTTTTACTAACATAAGTAAATATCTATCAAAATGTAATACATTTTCCTGTTCCATACACATGTACAGGAAGTGAAAAAATACAAACTTTAGGGTGTGAACCTACCTACCCATGAAACTGAACAACTTTCTCCTATAGTTGCTTAAGGAACCCTAATTATACGGCCGAGTTTGAACCAGATATTTCCCTTGGCAGGATTAGTCCTTAGGATCTATGGATGGATTTCCGAAGTATGACCAACCAGATTTTTCATTTGAGTTTTTGGGTTTTTTGGGTTTTCCACCGAATCCACTAGTTACCTACCGGGTCAAGTTTGGTATCATTTTCGTATGATCAAGGGATGCTGAAATCATTCATCATTAATTATTAGGGACATAGGTCGAAATATTAAAAAAGGATTGGCCCTTCCATACAAATGGTATTAGCGGCCCTTCAATACGAATGGTATTTTGTATGGGAGGGGCAAATTATATTTTTTTCATATTTCGACTCGACCTATGTGTGCCTATGTGGGAAAAGTTGTTCAGTTTCAAAAGTTTGGTCAGCTATTTTTTTTACTCGCGGTATTTAAAGTCCCGCTGTTCATCCCTTGCGTGGTAGCCAAAATGTCAACAGCCTAGTAAACCGCGTTTTTACCACATCTGGCAAATATTGTAGATACCGCATTCTATATTGACTAATTGTCAGCCCAACTTCTCAGTCCAGCATGGAAGAGCCTTACCATTGTAACACAAAAGATTCAAACATATTTTATTACAATAGCACTGATTTCGTCTAGTATTTATACATAAGTATTTTTAATGAATAGATCATAAAAAAAATACGATTACATTATTTAAATGTCTGCACCATAGAATTCTTTACAAATATGAAACAACAAACAAAGAACAATGTCACTTTTAATAATTTTAATTGCAATCACTCAATCAAATAATTATTTGCAGTCAAGTCAATCTTCATGTATCGTTTAGATTAGAATATCAAGTCATCATCATCAACAGAGATCTACTGCTGGCAACTGAAGAATGGCTGGCTGGATTGAAGAATTTCCTCCGTCCTAATTCAGGACCTTATGTGTGCAAAATTTCATCACCAATGGTTGAATTGTGATGAGTAACAAACATACAAACTTTCGTATTTATAATATTAGCAGATTAGGTAAAGCTCTGCTTCTGCAACTTTCAATGTTGTTTTGCATTTACCTACATAAAAGCAAGACAAACATAGAGAGATAAGCTTGTTGGTGTGGCCTTGTACCTACTAACTTCAATTTTATCCTGAAGGTAAAGATGAAGCCAGCCATGAAGTAGACATAATCCAGAAACCAATATCATGGCATTTTACTATTAGGTGACTCATGGTTTTGCTATACTTCCCACTCAATTCGTAAATTGATTTCGTATCAGTACCACTTAAGGTGATTCCTACCGGCAAATGGTTGTTTTTAAAAAGATATATCTCCTAAACGAATCAATGGAAAATTCTAAAAAAATATACATCTAAGAAATTAGTTTACGGTCTACAATTGCAAAATTTGAAAATATTCTAGTTCATAAATAAGTATGCTAAAAAAAATCTGAAAGTAAAGCTGTTTTTATTTACAGTAAATTTGATATTCCTTCGAAACTATTAGCAGCACTTTCACAGTTCCTTCGAGAAATTATCCGCATTATGATTATCTAAAATTGGTACACTGCCGTGGGGTACGCCTTAAGAGTTGAAGTGCCAAAGTGCTCCGGTTGTGATTCCTCAATAAAAAATCAAAGGACATCATTGTACTTAGAACCAAGCGAGCTTAGGCCACGCATGTTGTAAATTTCGTCTAATCTATTCTAATATTTGTGTTTTCTATAGCCAAATATTCTACTCCTTAGAAATCAATATAAAAAAAAATAACATACATATATCTTTTATCGCAGTTCAGGGTTATTGGGATGGAACAATTCTCTTATCTCCTCTTTTTAGCTAATGAATTATTTATCTCCATATTACATGAAACTGTTCGTCTGATAATGGTTTGTAAATAATTCATTCAAGCCCTATAGACGCGCCGCTCGCACTACGTATCGGACGCGGCTTATGAAAACACGCGCGCACTGCCAAATTCTATACGAGGAAAAAATTATCATTTAATTAAAATTTATTCAGATCTAAACATTTATAAGCAAATTACCTGTAACTGCTTTCACGATGGACGACATTAAAAACTAAAGGTGCCGTGTTCGCGAAATATTCCTTTGGAAATATTTGGTATTGAAGGAAGGAAAATAAACGTTTCGTACTATTTCTGAACATGTTGCGTGTTGTGATAATGCCAAAACAATATGGACCGATGCTGTGCCTTCTGTGTTTGTGTTTACTTCCGGTATTTTCGTGCGAATATAATAAAACTTTTGGTCGGTGTGGAGAACCTGAGGATAGTAGAGATATACACGTGTGTCCCTCATCACTGCATGCACCGGCGTGTGGTGACAACCTGGTGACCTTGTGCTGCGAGGTGCATGGGGAAGGAGCAGTCGCCGAAGATCTCACAATCTCTATCGGAGAGAACACTTTACAGTCAGAGAAAATTGGAGAAAGAATAAGAAACGTGACAATAAACAAAACTGAAGTTCGCAGTTACACATATATGTGCAAATCTAAGTTTACAACACCAAAAATTAAAATAGTACATGTCATTGAACCGCCTTCTAATGTAACTGACTTCAAATGCAAATCGGATAACTTAGAAATGTTGAACTGTTCGTGGTCTAGACCGAAAAATGATTTTGTGACTGAGTATGAAATATACAACAAGATAAACGGAGCACGAACAATGAATGCTGAAGTCAAATATGAGGGAGAAAGCACTGTGTACTCCGTTTGGACAGAATTAACCAGACCACAATATAGAAACGACGAAACTGAATTAATTTTCAACCTTACATCTAAAAATCCACTTGGCAATAATAGCCAAGAGATTTCAATTCCTCATCATTCTTTTGTCAAGCCGAAGCCAGTGTTAAATCTAGCAGTTACAAATATAACGTCACGTAAAGCTGTACTAGAATGGCAATTAAATGAGAAAATGGTACTCCTAAAAGCAGTCAAATTCAAGATAGAAATTGAAACACAAGATCAAATTGGAAATATCACAAAAAAATTATCTCATAAAATAGTACCACAATTCTTCTTCGAGAAAATTACTTTCAGTCTAGACTCACTCAATGCGCATACGAAATACAATGTAAATGTGTTCGTGAAAACTTGGAATGCTACAACTGAATTCTGGTCGGAACCAAGTCAAATATCGTTTTTGACGGAGAGCGACAAACCCAAAAGGCCACCAATAGTCCCGACCGGTGCTTTTACTGCAAAAGAATATTATAATCGACGAATCATTGAAGTGTATTGGGAACTACTTCCCGAGCATGAAAGAGCCGGTGCAGAATTTGTTTACATCGTAGAAGTAAGAAATCCGTCTAAACATGGAAATCACACGACAAAGAGTACCTTACCTTATTGGACACTAGAAACCAACTCTTCAGAAGCTTTGGAAATTTTAGTAAGTTCAAGAAACGAGAAGGGGTTCTCTGATACAAGCAGCTATTTATATGTACCAGCATTAGAGGAAACCAAACCGCACGTGAAGTCTTTTACCGTATTCTCTCATGGAAATGGTACGTATGACATGATGTGGTTAAACGAAGGAGGTGCGGATAGTTATACTTTATTCTGGTGTAAAGACGGTAATAAAATTTGCACAAATGGCATTGAGTTCGAGCAAGTGGATGGAAACAAACAAGAAAATAGGATTAATTTGCCTCAGAAATATGTCTATCAGTTCGCGATAGCAGCAAATGAAGGTCAGATGTCCAGTGGAATGACGACTAACCACCAGTGTGACCATCTCACAGTGGATAATCTGGACATGTCTGACTTCCCTATCACTATTGATTTAAACACACGTAATGACACCCACGTCAGCCTGAAATGGTCTTTGCAATGTTTATATAAGGAAGGTATGATAACCGGATACCAAATAAGTTATAGCTATGATAATCTGAACGATGCATGTTCTTACAATAAGTCTATTCCTGCTCTTGTAAACATTTCTGACCCCGTTAAGAATACAGTAAGCATACCCGGGTTAAACCCTTTCACAAAATACAAATTTGAAGTAAGTGTAGGTACAACAAAGTTTGGATTTATATCAGATAATAACACAAAATATATTGAAACATTGCAAGGCACTCCTACAAATCCTCAGAATTTTAATATATATAATGTAACAAACACTTCTGTAACGATAACCTTAAGCCCCCCTTTTCGCATGAACGGACCGATTAAAAACATACATTTCATCGTATTTAATAACAATACAGAAATTTACAGATACAGACCTAAATGCAATTGTAATAAATGCGAAGATGTTGTTGTAAAAAATCTGAACAGTTTTACAGAATACTGGCTTTCGGTGAAATCCTATAACGAAGAAATCGATTCTTATTCAGATGCGACTGATGTTACATTCGTGAAAACAAAGATGGGTAGGCCGGATAATATAACCATGTCGTACTCAAACAAAAATAACACTCTCATGTGGCAGCCCCCGCGAAACCTTGGTGGTATTCTACACCATTATGAAGTAAAAATTAAACCAACATGCGAATCTTGTAACGAAGAATACATATTCAATACAAGCGAAACATATTATACTGATGTTGTAACAGGCTGTAAACAAAGAATTTACTATGTAAGGGCAGTTAACAGAGATGAAGCAGGAATTTTGTATCACGGTTACTGGGGTTCGCCTAATAATGTTGATTGTGGAATTATTTGGGGATTTCTGTTATACATCGTTATTGGACCAATATTGGGATTGGTTTTATTATGGACGGCATATAAAAGTTGGGTAACACTAAAGTTCAGAATGGAAGTAGACCCTCCTAAATTTCACCCCTCATTATTTGCTGGAAGTAACGGCATCAAAAGAGATGAAGCTCACGGACCACCAATAAAAATATCATATAGTAATTTTATAGTCGACTGTATTAGTAATGCCCAGCAAAATGATAGGCAACCAATTAAGATGTATCCTGAAAATTTAGAGATTGTGCCGTTTTTATCACCCGAGGAAACTAGGAAATTGGATTCAGAGCTTTCAGAAAACCTTACCCTGAGCGCTGAACCACAAATACAATACCAAAATCAAGTAAATTCTAATAAGGATAATGATTTGACAAATGCAACTACTAAACCTAATATTTTCTTACGAAACCTATTAGCCTACCAACAGAGCCAGTTGACAAATCTTCCAACTGATTATGTCCAAGCTTTGCCCAATCACATTACAGACCATTCAAGCAACATTAAAAACAATTATGTTCAGATCGCTTTCCCAGAAATTAAAGATTGTGATTCAAAATTAATTAGGCCCAGTATTTCGAACATACCTTCGGAGTATGTAAGAGTTTTACCATCATTACGAACTTTAGATACTAATCCTATATTAGACGGACCAACTAATGACAACACTGTAGAACTTAATACAAATAAACTGCCTTCAGGTTACGTAAGGGCTTTACCTACAATTACTTCAACTATCAGTCCTAACTCAGATAAATTATCAAATAGTACTAATTCACCAAAAATGTCTTCTAATTACGTGAAAGCTCTACCTGAAAATATATCCTACTCTAATTCGAAATCTACTCCTCTTCCAGCGAGTATATCAAGCAATGACGTACCTATGGAACCTAGTACTTCTTTAACACCTTCAGGTTATGTAAGAGCTTTACCCATGCTTGCATCAAAGAACGGTTGTATTTCTAAAAGCTTACCAATTAATGATTTGACTGCGGAAGATAAATTGTTGAATAATATTGAGTCAAATGATGTGCAGTCCCTGTTCTCTCCTATAGGAAATGATGCGAAAGAATTAGAAAATCAATTTCTTGACAAAGCTTACGACAAGCCTGAAGATATGCTTACCGAAAAATTTGAAAATATAGAAACAAAAGCATTTGAAAATGTGCAAAATTTTGTCACTCCTGAAGATAAAATGATTGACATCAGAAGTAGACGACCTAGTCAAGTAGAAGCTACATCATCCCTTAATCCTAATTACTCTCAATACTCTATATTATAATAGAAAATATCATTAAAACAATTGTATAAAAAGTATATAGTTTAAGGTGGTCGGAGAGCTGCGACAGTGGCGCCATCAGTTTTAAATTAATTGTGCCTGAAATACAAAACTTTTCATGAATATTTTACGTTTGGCGACAATCGCAACTAAGGGTACATTATATAGTCCATTATATAATAATTCACACTAAGCATAAAAGCTATGTATTGCAAACGTGCTAAAAGTGGCCACATTGGAGAACTTTTAGCACATTTTCAATACATAGCTTTTATGCTTAGTGTGAATCATTATATTATGGATTTTAAAATGTAGAATTAGTTGCGATTTTCGCCAAACATAAAATATTCATGAAAATGTTTGTATTTCTTTTCAGGCACAATTAATTTAAAACTTGATGGCGCCACTGTCACAGCTCTCCGACCAGAAGTAGTTTTTTGTAACAGACATTTAAGGGTCAGATCAGATCAGCAGCAGCAGCAGCAGACAGATCTTTATTACTGAGAGAAAACATTTAGACAAGTCAAGTTGTAAAAGGTAAATTCAATTAAAACTGAAAATATCTTATTCCCACAGGAATAAGACTCATTGACGAAAAGCTAGTAAAAAAACAAGCCTTTATGATAATTTGTTAGTGTGAACATAATTTTAGATATTATTTTTTAAAATATAATGTATAATAATGTCCCTGAATAATTATTTAGACACGCGGTAGCGTGTCCAGCCAAGTTCAAGCCAAACGAAGAGAACTGGCGGGCAGCACCGTGTGTTATTTTACAGGAACCATTTGGAGACACTTTTGACCCCTCCATAACTCAAAAACTATTCAACGTTAACTCACAAAATTTGGTTTACATATCAGGACACCCTAGATAAACAAGTATACAAAATTTTACGGACATAGCTTTATCGGTTAAATAGATATTAACGTCTGAATATCGGTATTTTTATGATTGACTGACTGACTGACTGACTGACTGACATATAGATCAAAAACCTAACCCACTTCCAGATGACCTACAAAGCTCAAATTTGGTATGATGATAGATTATAATGAAGCAATTGTGGAAAAAATCAAAAAAAGTAAAAAAAATGTATAGGGGGGGAAAAAAGGGGGCATTTTTAATTTTTTTACCTACTATATCGAGTGGGGTGTCATTAGATAGATCTTGTAAAATAAAGTAAAGGTTTCTTTAAAACTAAGTTTCCTAGATATGTATGTCTCGAGATATTTGCAATTAAAGCCGTCGTACTTGAAAAAGTAATTGATCAAATATTACCTTATATTCATTATGTTACCTTATATTCTTATATGAATAGTGAATAATAGTAAATTTATATTTAAATCAATTTTAATTACCTACAAAAAGTAATGATATCCCACCAAAAACATAAATGTAAAAATAGAAGCCAAGTTCTTGATAGTTTGGTGCATGGTTTGCACAAAAAAGTTGTGATATCAAAAAAGCGGGCCAAGTCAAGGGTTTATTAAAGTAATTCTAAGCTCTTCAATAAGGTATCATTTCATGGAACTTGGCCGTTGTAGAGTGGTGTTGTAGGTGACAGTT
Source organism: Scrobipalpa atriplicella (assembly GCA_029255725.1). Taxonomy (NCBI): domain Eukaryota; kingdom Metazoa; phylum Arthropoda; class Insecta; order Lepidoptera; family Gelechiidae; genus Scrobipalpa; species Scrobipalpa atriplicella. The sequence goes on along the minus strand of JARACY010000693.1, from coordinate 40,534 downwards.
TGTATTATTCTCTACAACGGCCAAGTCATTTGAAATGATACCTTATTGAAGAGCTTCGAATTACTTTAATAAACCCTTGACTTGGCCCGCTTTTTTGATATCACAACTTTTTTGTGCAAACCATGCACCAAACTATCAAGAACTTGGCTTCTATTTTTACATTTATGTTTTTGGTGGGATTATCATTACCGTAATAGGTTATAAATTTTATAATATTTTATAACAAAAGATATTGGATGTTATAAATTATAAACAATGTAAACATAGCTATTAAATTAAATTAAATTAAATAATGTTTATTTCAGGTACTACAATTTTGTACAGTATACAAAAAAGACCCATATAGTAATATTATAAGTTTTACAATGTAAAATATGTCAAGTACATTAAATTCAATTGGATTATGTATCATTAATTAAATACATTAAGTAAGTCTTTCAAACAGTCATTTTACAGTCATTTTAGAGAACAGAATTCTTTGTCTTTTAGGGATATTATCTCGTATACAACCCTCACAATATTATTAGCCGAGGAAATTAGCCTTTTATGGAATGAACCGTGAATTTTTCTTAGCAGTACATAGATATCTTCGACATTATTATCGGCATACATACCAGACGCGCTACACCGCCAGGGCAACCCGAGCATTACTCTAAACGAGTTATTATATTGCACACGAAGAGTATTAAAAATACGCTTCGTGTAGTTGCTCCATAGCTGGCTGGTGTAGAACGCCTGGCAGTAGGACTTGAACAGAGTTATCTTTACTTGGTCAGAGCAGTGTGCAAACCGCCTACCTAACATATTGCTTCTTGCAACCAGAGCACGTCTTTGTCTTTCCAGATCTTCGTTGTCACTTAAGGTGTCTGTTAAAATGTGACCTAAGTACTTAAATTTCGATACAATATTTAAATTACTACCACACAGTGTTATTGGCGGGATATTTGTGGGTACGCGACATGATTTGAACAGCATAACTTCAGTTTTTCGGACATTATATACGAGGCCGTGACCAGCCGCATATTTTTCACATATAGATAATAGTTTCAGAAGGCCTGCTATTGAAGGACTCAGCAGCGTCATGTCGTCTGCATAGCTGAGATTATTAACACATTGACCGTTAACATGACAGCCGACCCTGGCGCTGCCGAGCTCCTCCAGCAGTTCGTTCATATAGAGGTTAAACAGGACGGGGGACGTTAGTCCACCCTGTCTCACACCACAATGTAGCTTATAGCTGTCAGATAATGCTCTCCCCCATCTAACTTGGTTTTCTTGTTCATTGTACCAGTACTCTAATAAGTTTGTGACTTTTGGCGGAACCGGGGTGTTTCTAAGTTTACTCCATAGCATATTATAATCTATTGTATCAAATGCCCGACTTAAGTCCAAGAAACACCCGAATACGGATGTGTTTTTTGACCTATAGTATTTGACAGTATTTTTCAAGGAGTATATTGCAAGGTCGGTACCCAGCTTTTTACGAAAACCGAATTGCGCATTGTTTAAAGGTATGTTATCTTCACTTAAGTGTTCGTTAATAATCCTTTCAAAGATCTTTGAGATAATTGTTGCAAGTGATATCGGGCGGTAATTAGACATGTTGGAGACGTCCCCCGTCCTATTTTTAACAATTGGACACACAATAGTCTTCATACAAGCTTTAGGAATAAAACTGTGATCGATACAAGCGTTAAACAGTTGGGAAAGTTTCTCAAACAACAAGTAGCCTCCATACATTATATGCTCAACACTTAAGCTATCGTGGCCGGGGGATTTCCCTCTTTTCATATTTTTAACACATTTAAATAGTTCTTCGGCCGTAATATGTAAGTTACGCGAGTCAGAGTGGGCGGGCGGCGCCGACGACCCCGCCGCAATGGGGCGCGTCGCCGGCGCCGGCTCCGTACACCCTGTCGCGGCGGCGTCGTCACTCGGGGGCAATTGTGTTTTAAACTGATTTATGAACATATTAGCTATTAATGTAAACTAGGTAGTATGTAGAATAAGTAGGACTAGGTATTTATTTTATACCTCTAATGCAAAGATCTGTACATCTTGGCAGTTAATTTATTAAGTTAGTAGTTAATTATGCAAAGTAAAGTGTAAAAACATAATTTATTAAAAATTATAATTAAATTAAAGTAAAAGTTTTTTTTTATTGTAATATGATATGATATGTTTGACTGTATATAATTCGTTTTTATTTTTAACAATATGAAATAATTTATTGTTCTTCTTCCTATTTGTGTAGTTAAATTTCAAACTCCGTTATGTCCAGTCTAAGTCAAAAATGGGAAATGAGTGATTTGTGTTTTAGGTATAAAGTTAAGTTTAAAATTATTATTTAATGACATGGACCACTAGAGAAAGGGGTTAGTATGTATAAGAACTAATAAAAATAATGATTAATTAACTTGTACAGCTAGAAAATAAAGATAAAACTTGGACATACCGGTGTTTGTTTTGGACTAGTGAAACGTACCGGAGTTTGAAAAAAATCACTGAGGACTTACCGGGTTTTGAAAAAAGGTGATTGGACATACCTGATTTTGACATGGCTTCATTTCTAAAGTGACGTACTCAGGGGAAGAACTGAATAATATTTTTGTTTGGACGTTTGCTACTGTGCAGGTTTTATTTACCTTTTGGCTTTCTGTTCGGCCGGTTTGATCTTCGCTTTTGATACAGTCTTCTTCCGAGTTTTATCAGGACTCACTACACATATATTTGGACTATTTTCGTTCATTTTTACCAGAAATATTTAATAAAAACTTCGACAGCGAAACGATCCCCACTCGTAAAATCGTGCGACTGGTAGCCATCTTGGACGCCATCCTTCACTCTGATTGGTCGGCGTGGACATGCTTGAATTTGATAAAGACTTGTCAACGGACGTACCGGAATTTGATAAAAACCGTCGATTTTGACCGTTACTTTCATTAGTATTTAAGCGACTTATCTCGTTTTGGATAAAACTGACGTATACAGTTTTAAATTTGGAATTTGGCGCCATTCATAGTTAGGTTACGACCATAGGGTGGACTTACCGGAGTTTGATATTTAACTACACATTTGTGCCATGATTATTATGATATTTTATTTGCAGCTTAACATTAAAATATTGTTTATTCAAAGTATTTCTGTTTTTTTTTTCCTTTTCCTTCCCTTCTTTTTGTTAGTACTTCCAATACATACCTTCCAATGGGTTTAAAAACTGAGAACTAAATGGCGCCACTGTTGATCGAGTGTTCCTTTTTCCTGTGATTGGTCAGTAATCTGTCAATATCAATATCAATGTCAGTTTTGGGTCTTCTCATTGGTCTCTTTTGGAACACTCAACAGTGGCGTCATCTGCAATTAGCTTTGCGTTTTTATCCCCATTTATAACCATTCTGAAAACAAAAGTGGATAAAAAAAACATTATTAACTCACCTAAAACCTTGTTGACTCTATGTGGAATCTCATTTCTATATAAATATTGTTCACTGCAGGCCACAGCAAAATTCACCACCAGTATGAGGAATAGAAACAAGGCTTCACATAATAAATAAACATCTGCTTGAACTGACTCCCCTACTATGTATGTAAGTATCAGGCATATAATGTAGACTATGGTGATAGTATATGCCACTCCAGATAGTAGAACTTTCTCTGATGAAAATGATATAATATCCTTGAAGAATTTGTATCTGGGAAACAAATAAAAATTATTAAATAAGAAATTATTTATTGAAGTTTCCCACATGATAACCTAACCATAGATATAAAATAATTTAATTCAACTAACAACTAAAATTAAAATTTCTATTTGCAACTTCCATGCTGGACTGGGATTGATAGAAAAACATATAATGTGCCATCTGCATCAACTCCCGGGTATGCTGTCAAAACCAGCTAAGGGATTTGATGGTTTCAGTATTGTAATTAAGGCGATGGGCTGACTTGTTACAAGAACAGAGCACAGTAAGAGCTCTGCAAGATCTAGGGTCAGATAATCGTACTCCTGACTGTACAAGAGCTTTGCAGTAATAGAAGAAGTACTACTGTGTTATTTAATTATTTCATTTTTTTTACCAAAATATCGTATTTTTCATCCTATAATAACTTTACTTGTATGAATAAAATACCAATGATTAAAACTTTTCTAGAAATAATACTTATTTATCTCAATTACTACAATTATAGGCTACAAAGGTCATATAAGTAAACAAGATGATAATAAAATGCACTACACATAACTACCTATTATAGGTAGTTATATGTGATATAATATCACATACAACAATATCAAAGTACCTATAAAGCATTCAGTTTCATGATCATAAGTGTAAAGCACAGAGCATAATATTCAGCAACTATTCCTTACAAAATTTGTTCAAATAAATAGTGAGTATTTGTTTATGTAATATTTTGATCTATTTATATTATTTTTATCAATAGAACAGATCAGCTGATTGCATAGAAAAACTGTCTACATTTGATTGTACAGCCATTTGATTTGATAAACTTAACATAAAATCACCAAATTTGTGTTTATTGACGAGCCCTATTATGACTACAGTTTAGTACACGATATTTAGTGATTTTTCTTCCAAAACTCACTTACCCTGTAGGATTTTTTCGTTTGTGTTCGTCCAAAACACCTCGTATATCATCACGTAACTTAATAAGCGCTGTTCTAGTTGAATATCCAATTGCCTGTCGCTTACTACCGTCCATTGTCATGATTTATTTACATAATTAGCAGAGCAATACTTTATTTTATATCCATTATTTGAAAATATATCAAAATTATCAACAAGAAAAATAATCCTAATCCTAACCTCAAAGTAACGTTCGGAGTACGAGAGAGAATGCGACATATTTTTTAAACGCCTAGCAATCCTGACTTTATTGAAATAAATATATTGATATTTGAAATAATTTATCCAATTATATTATTGATAATAGTTTTTCGATAAACTAAGGGATCTCAAACTATATTTCTTTTAAATTTTTTAATAAAATTGCGCCATGTCATGTCATAACGTCACAAATATTAGTTTATGAACGCACCAACTTGAAGTTAGTTGCATTCTGTGACAGTGAACGTCACTAAAAAAGATACCATTGCAATAATTTAAATTTGACAGAATAATTATAAAAATAAGAATAATTTATTTCATAAAAATAATGTTTACAGGAAATATTAATTACTACGTGTTTACTACATCAATCTCCAAAAGTGAAATAAATGCAATTACTTATTAGGTATTCATTATTATTATATATTCATTATTCATTTTGTCTGAAAAAAATAAAAATATTTGTTTTTTTTTTTTGCAGTTGGATCAAAATATTAACGAAGAATAATTTTAATATTTCCACTTTAACATAAAAATAAATTAAACATGAAAAAAAATTGTATTAATACCTAAACTATATTATAATTTTACATATAATGAATTTGTCTGTTCGTCTATTTAATTTATATAAAATTCATATAAATCTTGACTAGATTAATTCTATTTATAGAAAAATATATTCCTTCTTCTTTTTTTGTGTCGTCGCGTCGGCAAGAACACAAGAAAAGGGACGAGGAACAGGATTAATGAATTTTGATCTCACTTGTCCAAAGCCTGCGCCACAGTTTTGGTCGGTCCAACATATAAACTGGGGTTGACTTGAAACAAAGAGTCACGATATCTACTCACGACCAATATGTAACTGAGTAGATTACATAGCGTTAAATTGGAATTGGTTCCAAAGATAAAATAAAAATAGCAAAATGTGCTGGTGCAGGTGTAATCTTTGACTTTAGTTTCACAGCACTAACGTCATTATAATACAAATATAATAAATGTATAGCTATTTGTGAGTTTACTGCGACGATAGCAAAGATAATACAGGGCGTAAAAAAAGTACTGCGTTCCTTTAAACCACGTAATGTATTAGTCATATAAAACACAATACATACATTAAATAAAATAAATAAAAATATTTTATTTTTATTAAATTCGTAAAACAAAAACTTGTTACGCAACCCTACGGAACGCATGAGCGCGCCGCACCCCGCGCCTGTGTGCGTGTAGGGATAGGGCTACTTGCTTCTGTTTGATGAATTTATTTAAAAATAAATAATTTTATTTATTTTATTTTATTTGTGTATGGTGTTGTATATCACTAATACATTACGTGGTTTGAAGGAACGTAGTACTTTTTTTTACACCTGTATAGCGATAGCGATAGCGCCACTACGGAAACTTTGGTACTAAGGCCAGAAGTGACTGTCTTATCTGTAGTTAGTCTACATATATAGTAATCTGTAGGTAATCTGTGACTCAGCGTCACACGTTTTAAAGATTCCATTTCAGAGCATATCGAATGAATTCTAACCCTAATTTTTCGTATTCTGTCCCTACAATAAAAACCCGTATTTGAACAGATTTCATACAAAAAGCATTAAAATGGCAACACTGATCTATAATTGATTGTTTTGACATTTCATTCTCTGGCGTGAAGTTGGCTGTTTCTACGAATTGAAAACATTCATCAGAAGATTTTTTTTCCCGTAAGTACTGAATCATTTGGAGCCCAAAATTCGTTGTTGTTTAGACTTTTCACTCGTTTAGATACAATCCGATACGTAGGACCCTTCCGCGGTAACGAGGGAAGTGCGTGGTGTAAATGTGCGGTCGCGGGCTGCGTCGTCAAGCAGCCTCAGTAGTGTGTGATCGCGTCAGCCGTCTGGTCGCCGTGCGCCATTACCTCCCGAGAGGTACCAGGAGTGCTATCGCTTCGAACAGTACCTACCTGTGTATTCAATCGTAATGGTGTAACAAACCGATATTAGTTATGGCAAATCATTGTGTAGATACGCGGCGTAGGACCAAGTGCAATGGCTTACAAGGACTGCAGTGCGTGTGGTGGATCTGGTGCGTCTCATTGTTGGTGTGCGCCAGCAGACATGCCGCGGCCGAGGATCGCAATGCCATAATCTACCCCGAGAGCGACGTGATCATTCGCTACGGCAATGACTTGGAGATGTTTTGTGTTACTTCTAAAAACTACACCGCTCAGGATCTCAGCTTCACTTTGGCAGGGAAAACGATACCGTCTGTGATTATCAACGAAACTACAATAAGGTTATACATAGAAAAGCCTCAAAATAAAGGCAGGCAGACTTACTACTGTAAAAATAATAGGGCACTCACTAATAAAAATGCCATCAAAGCTGTTTACATAGCCTCCCCTCCTAATCCTGTCAAAGATTTCAAATGCATTTCTAAAAATCTGGATGTACTAAATTGTACATGGTCCACACCTGATACTGACACCATATTTACCAACTATACAGTGGCATTCACTGTTCATGGCACTAAAACTAAACCTTGCATTGCTCATTACGATGACAATTCTCTGATCAGATATTGCTACTGGAACACAACCAGTAAGCCTCGGTATAGACAACAAGAAGAAGAATTCAATCTAACGCTTTTTGGTGAAAATTATATTGGATCTATAGAACAACATTACACAATAGACCATTTTTCAATTGTCAAACCTGACCCCCCAAAGGAATTAACAAATGAAAGTGTTACTGCTCATAGTGTCCTCTTAAAGTGGGAACTTCCTAACAACATGTATCATTTTATGCCCACTGATGGTATTGAACATAAAATAGAATATCAAATAGCAAAAATTGATAACACATCCTACTTTAGACAAGTGAATGTGTCTGAGTTGCCACTGAAAAGCCCCACATACAAATTTAACCTGACTGGTCTACCATATGCACACCGGCAGTATGGTGTAAGAGTTTACATAAGACCTGTCAAAGCAAAAAGCGATGAATTCTGGTCAGATTTTAGCAACATAGTGGTCTACACTGCCAGTGAGATACCACAAAAACCTCCTGAAACAATAGCTGGAGCTTTTGATCAGAATGCATTTGAAGGAGGCAGATTGCTTTACATCTACTGGAAGCAACTCGAGGAATATGACGAGGCTGGTGCAAATTTTACATACAGAATTTTAATAACTCAAGGCTCAAGTACCAAAACTTATGAACCAGATAGGAGTAAAGGCTTGGGATTTCTCTTCTTGGATCACCCTAATGATGTGGAAACATTGCAAGCTATGGAAGTTAGAATCCGCTCTTTTAATGAAATGGGTTCCTCTGTCAACAGCACTTATCTATACATACCCGCAGAAGAGGAGACAAGATCATTGCGTCTCTCATTATTTACAAAACTTGCTTATGAAAATGGCACTTATGAACTTTCTTGGGCACCCACAGGCTATGCTATTGACAATTACACTCTGTTTTGGTGCCAGCATAATACAACAAATATCTGCTCAGGCCGCATCAATTTCACAGTAATAGAGCCTACAAAAAGCAAACACATCATTCACTTGCCAAAGAACTACAGATATCAATTTGCAATTTCTGCAAATAAAGGGCTGAGAACCAGTGGAATGGTATGGGCAAAATGTGACATATCCAAGGATGGAATAGCAATGTTTGACTTCCCAATACATTTTATGGATCATGATGCCCCAGGGAAAACATTTGTGAAATTAAAATGGTCTATGGATTGTACCTTGAAAGAAGGCATAATAAATGGGTACAATATTAGTTACTGCCCAGTTAAGGGCACAAGCACTATTTGTGACAATTCTTTAGGTAATTTACCTGAACCATTCATTATCAATAGCTCTGAACAAATGGAGGCTACAATAACAAATCTGAGACCATACACTACTTATCAATTTACAATGGCTTTACAAACTAAATATGGCTTGAAAACGATTGAAAACGCAACAGTTCGTATCACGACCCTGGAAGACACGCCTACCAAACCGCGTAATGTCACTATTACAGACATACAAGACGATTCATTGGTCATAAATTGGGATCTTCCTTTACATCTGAATGGACACAGCAAGTCAATAAGATACATCATTCACTATAATGATAAAAATAGAACTATCAAAGAAGAGAACAAGATACCTTTGAGTATAACCTTAAATGGTCTTACTGCATTTACTAACTATACTATCACTCTAGAAGCTTGCAATGAAGGAATCAATTCATGCTCTGGCGAGACAAGCCCAATTGTTGTGCGAACTAGGATTGGAGCCCCAAGTAGAATGATTTCACCATCTTACAATAACAATAAACTTTCATGGATACCCCCTGATCATGCTGGAGGAACTCTAGATGGGTACCAGATAAGAATAATTAAGGACGCACAAGATGAGATCCTTTTGAACACATCAACTTTAACCTACGATGTTCCATCTTGTGAAGGTGGGGTGCAAAATGTGACTTACCAAGTGAGGGCATTCAACATGGATACGGATATCCATCATGGGATCTGGACGGATTCCCAACACGTTACATTACCAACAAGACACGACACAGATAACGACCAGGTTACATTTTACGGGGATTGGAGCAAAGAGAGCACAGTATTGTGCAAAAGTAGAGACAATCTATTTTTGTTGTTCATCATCATGGGCGTACTTATCGTCGTGGGAATAGGTTGTGGCGTCATAAAAGCTTACAAAAAAGTTCGTAAAATGGAAGACATCAAACCCGAGTTCCCAAAAGGACTGTTTATTCCTGAGAAAGACATGACGAAATTTCCGTTTAATGGATTATATCCTTCAGACAAAGACGAAAAACCTACGTCCGATGAAATGTTACTGCTTCCAAATAGAAAAAGCACTGTTGCTTCGTCGGAAATTAAAACTTCAGAGAATGATAACTGCGGTTCCAGCGAACATACAGACAGCACCGGCCTTTCGGATGCGTCTCAAGGTCCGGTCGATCGTCAAAATTCTACATCTGATGAAAGCACCCATTCATCTATGCAATTGGAAGATAGATCTAAAGTTCAGAACAATGATGCCAGTCCAGAGGAAAGAAATTCCTCAAACACTGATACCGATAGTTCCAGTGAGGGCTCGCCCTACTTTAGTGACAATAAGTTTAAGAAGAATAAAGCTACTGGCTATGTACAACCTGTAATTAGTCCAGCGAGTGGATATGTACAGAGTGTGCCAGGGCCGTTTAAGAGCCCACCGCCGAAGACGCCGTCACAGCCGACGACATCGAGCTACGTGATGGCTGGTTTGCCGCCGCCTATCTTCACCACCGGAGTTCTGCCGCCCAGTGGAGTGAGCCAGCCTATGCCCGCGTCCGGCTATGTACGGGCCGAAGACGTCGAGGCGAGAAATGCCATGAACTTTCCTAGACTAGGCCCGTCACCTACTAAAGTTTTCGGATCGGAAAGCTTGCCTACAATGCCTAACTTGCCTCCGCCGACGAAACTCGGGGCGGACAGCAGCTACATACAGCTGCAATCATTAGATGGTTTGACTAGTCATAAACCTACATTAGGACGGAATCCTGTGCCATTTAAGCCGGCCGCTTCGAACGGCTACGTGAGACCAGAAGACGCTGTCATCAACAAGCACTTGAACTTTTTGGCGGGCGGTCAGTCTGCCGAAGAGTCCGCTATCCTGGACCCCACTATGTCTCCGGACGCTTATTGCCGCTTCTCCTGGAGCACAGACCCTTCTAATGATAATCTTCACTCGCTGCTCGCAAATCCGCCTGCGATGAACCCCTCTAAAAACTGAAAATATAGTAGTTTGTAAGCGAAGTGACACAGTACTGATATAAACTTTTAGTGACTTTGTAAATAAATAAAAAAGTCTAGTAATTTATCAAGTGCTACGAAATCGGACATAAAATAAAATTTTAGTTACACTCAAAATATGGATGTGTTGTCTAGTGATAATTGTCGTGCCTTATTAATTTATTTTAGGTCAATTTAGGAAGTTTTATAGGTAAGACGTCGTTCTTTATCCACTGTCTTAATTAGACATTTAAAACAGAGAAAAATAAAAACAAATAATTGTTACAGAAACTGCACCTGTAGATAATGGAAGGAATCTATAAAGTCAATTTGATACCCAGCGATTTGAGTACGGAAGAAACTATACTGCAGATCGCGGACACTCTTGATAACCTCAATGGTATTGTGGAAGATGTATTCGCTCGACTTTCGAGCCGAATCCAAACCAACATGAATAAGACCAACAGACTGAAAGAAAGAATCGATATTTCTAGAAGCAAAGTGGAGAAACTAACCGGAATGCAGAAGGCGATTAAAGTTTTCTCAGGCGCCAAATATCCGGCATCTATCAAACATGAACATTACGAATCTGTTTTCGGTTTGGACGGATACAATCACGTGTCCAATAAAGCAGTCTTGAGCGGGAAATCTCAAGGACAGCATACCGATAAAGGAATCCAGGTAATATTTCGTCTAAATTGCAATAAAACATGCATTGATTTCTTAATATAAGTCTCTAATTTGGCGCGGTTTTGTAGGAAAAGCTCCACTTCTACCATGTTAAAGTGGCGCCACCGAAAAGCGCTAAGCCGAAGCAGGATTTCAACTTGAACTCCGTCATCGACGGCATGTCGACTATCGGCGAGCTGTTGGTGTTCAACACTGATGAGAGTCCGTACTTAGGCACTATCAGCAAAGTGCCAAGCTCAGTACCAAGGGTTGTCACTAACGTGGAGAATAAAAGCTTGCTTGAGGCAGCACCGTCTTCGATCATGAAACGGGATGTGATCAAACGGGAGGCAGATGAATACATGTACGCGCCTGGGATGGGAATGGTAAGTGTACTTTTCTAATATCTTTGGTATCATTGTTGACACGTTAGCTGCTGACCCATACGTAGTGCAAAGCCCAGTGCAAACCCTAACTGCTGCACAGTAGTTCGGCAAGATCGTAGCTAGGCGGGTTTACACTAGTTTACGTGTTAAACAACCATGAGCTGCCATGTTTGCTAACTAGTCGTTTAATTCTGCAAATTCTGCTGTGAGAAGACTTCTCAATAAGTTTCTTGACCAAAAAATAACCTTTACAACAGGTCCCGGAGCTGGAGATGCCATTAGACCTGCCGCACCTACCAGGCATAGCTGGCGACGTCCAGTTCTCACTCGCAGGCGACGGATCCATTGCTCCGTCAGTAGTCACATCACCCGTGGCTGCAGCAGTATCATTACCTGAAGTGGAATTGCCAGAGCTACCAGACTTGAATGTATTGCCCGATGTGGTGGATGATGCTAAGGCGTTGCCTGATATACCAGACGCACCGCCCGCTCCGCCTTTGCCACCACCGCCACCAGTGCCGAGTGTAGCAAATGCTGAACCCATGTCTCCCCCGCCTCCGCCGCCGCCGCCTCCGCCACCGCCGATGGAGGTCAGCGAAACTGCTCCAGCTGTTAGGTAAGTCCTTAAATTTATCACTTCAGGAGTTTCTTTGTTATGGCCAGTTGGCTAAGGTGAAGACGGATATAAATAGGAGAATAAATGTCTGAAGTCCAATTGGACATATTTGAAACTTGTTTATTTGCGTTTCGCTGCAAACAGTTCGGTATCGCATTTCAGGTTTTTGTGTTTCTTCTTGTTGCTTATAAAGGGCGCTACCACAGCGCTACTTATCGAATTTGTTCTGCATTTACTACTATTATACGGCCAAAAGTCCACTGTAGTTAGGTTGAGCTTTAGGATATAGGCCTCTCCACGAGTGTAAGATTCTAATAATATAGGTAACGTTTTTGTTTTCTTTGTAAACAAGCCATCGGAAAAACAGAAGTACTAGTCGTGCCGCTTTCATATAAACTGACAAAACACGTCATTTAAAATATCTTATCAAACTTTAAATACATAATCACGGAGATGCAATACCGGCACCCTGAATCACAATTTGACCAATGACCGCCGAGGTCAGTTTAATTATAGAGGTGCAGAACAGAACGAGTCCAATATTTCTCGGAATCGAGACGAGAAACATTTAAAATATACGGATTTCTTCAACTCCCAGAACTTGCGTTGCGGATAATCTACGATTCGGTTGAAAGCGTAGTTTTTTTTGGGTGTGATAAAAAATAGAAAGTGTTGATGCCTCGCCGGCCAGTACGACATATGTTTACTTTTTTTTCGCTATTGGCAGAGGCATTAGCTCTATCGTATTTCTTTACCTGATTTTTTGTGGGCAATCCCTCACCATGTGTCGACTTTGCAATATTGGCATTGAAAAGATTACGGAATGTTTAGTGGGGCTTTAATAATACCAAGTAGTATCTTTATACTCTTTACTAGGAGCGATAAAATATAGAATGTACCGGCTAGTTCTCGTCCCGGGTTTGCTGTAGTCAGCTTTTAACCGATGTCTCTTAAGTTATAAAAATAAATATTCGATACAGAAATAAATAGTACTTTCGTCAAAAGATACCTAGAACAATATCAAGTGTCAAAGAAACTTATTAATGAATGGCTTCTTACTTAAAGTTCCAAATAAAAGGTAAACGATTACGCTGCAGAGCTTTTGAAAATAAACACAAAGAACGAAAGCAATGATATCATTTGCTAAATTAAATACGTATATCCGAGCAAGTTACCATTCGAGAGTAAGTCAATATTCTGTTTACATACAGAAATAAACGCCTATACGGGGTAAGCAGAGCGTCAACGGTGTTCCCCACAGTTGGCAAAATTTGGTGGGACAATTCAGACAGGAATGCGTATTATTTCTGTAAATGTAATTACACTGTGAGTAGTGGACTGACTCGCACCTCTTTACTGGCTATTTCATTATGTCCGGGAGAGAAGCAGCTGGTAAATTCTATTCCTTAAACCCCCTCCCAGTTCATCAAGAGACATTCCCCAAAAATGATTTAAATACAGTTACGAGTACTTTATAGGACGTTTACGCTCTTTAATATTCCATTGGGTAGCTCGTCCCGTGGGTCAAGTGTCCCATAACTTGGCTGGCCGACGTGTAGCGTAGAAAACGCGCGTTTACCCGGTTCCACGAAAAACACTCCTATCAACCGTGCTTTCTTTATACGCGGCAAGTCTACAACCTACAACTTACCATTCAGGTAGCGTAAGTGCGCCTCGAGTGTTTAGACGAGTGAAATATCGTTTCCTTTATACGCAATTCTCACTAAAGTAACAAGATTTTAGGACTGTCTCCATTACGGGGTAGACAAAGTTAAAAGGCCTAATAAAAGACGTTTTAGCCACACACGTCTGACAAATATGCATTGGGAAAATTCAGGGCATTTTAGATTGAAATGTGTATCGCTGTAGAGACAGGTTGTCAGCCCATCGCCTAAATCACAATACACTGTAACCCAACCCTCGATTTCCTTTACTGGCTTCTACAGCAAGTGAAAAGTTTATTTTTGAATTAGTAAAGAGATGTTTTAGCTCGAGTCGCCACTTTTCTATAGCCCTTGAATAATGTATCGCAAGCGCAAGTAAATGTAGAATGTTATTAGTGCGTCGAGTTCTACAGAAGAGGCATTGTTTTCCCCGGCGCTTCCAACTAGCGGACTACGCAGAACCGACAGTTTGTAAATAGCCTCTACAAAACGCGTTTTTGCGAACGACCCACTGCCGAGAAGTTACATACAAAGTGTTAAGACTAGAAACGTTTTATAGTAGGAATAATGGACTTTCTTTTTTGGGATAGTGTAGCTCTTAACTGTAGTAGAGCCTAGTCTAGACCATTTGTGGTCGAGGCATAACTTTGATGAAGTTTTTCGACATCAGAGGCATCAGATCAGATTTTTTTGCTAAAACGACTCAGTAGTTGCCTCACCGAGGCTTAAACTCATGACATGACCCTTATTCTTAATAAAGGCCTACATACGTAACGTAATAACTAGTACCTAATTTGACTTTACTAAAATGCTGCAAAGTAACATATAGTTAGATAAAAAAGGTAGCCAATCAAAGTTCTTGAAATCTCTCTAATTCTAGTGGGTAGTAAGCTAAGTCCCACCTACTCTCTTCTCTACCTAGTCTACCTACCCTAGAATATAAATTGGCTGATGGAAATTCTGTGTCGATGGAGATTTTTTTATAAAACCTTCATCCTTTTTCTATGTATTCTGGCAAATAAACAAATTCCACCAACTCCCGTTTCAGCCTTACTTTTGAAACTTATTAAGTCCGATGTATGGAGGCAGACTAATTAGCAGATCTCTATCATTATCTTGTTATTTCACTTAGGTTTATGTCTTGTTTCGCGCGGATAAATTCGTATATTTTCATGAACGTGGCGAAAAATCCATTTTGTCATTTTTGACTGTTCTCCCATTTCATTGAACTGAAGACTTGTCGCTGAACTTTATTTGTGTTGTACTACTTTGATTGTTTCTGAAGTGTTTAGTAAATAATAATATATGCAATCAAAGAATATATAATATAGTATGGCCTCCTCCTTCCCTCCCACCATCTGGGGGTGGTGCAGTTAAGTTAATCCGCGCCAGAAATAATAGCAGATATCGATTTTCACCCACCAACTGCAGGCTGCTTTAAAGCATATCTCTAACACAATAGAGGTTAGAAGTGATCGAAATTAGTGTTATAAGATCTGTCTGCAGTACACTAATGCTAATGAACAACGTTAGAAGATGAACGTATATTTTGTAGGTATGTTCTGGACTCAAATACTACTGTGTCGATTTAAAATAATATTTCGCCTATACAAACGGCGTTAAAAAACCATACCTGGTTATGTTATTCCTAACTGGGTTAGTTATTCCGCAAGTTTTTTTTTTTCTTTATTAACCCTGCGGGAATAAGTACTTTAACAAATACGTCTGGGTTTACGTCTTAAACGCCAAGATCGTCACAAATTTCGGTAAATATCGGCAATAAGATATCTTCACACCAAGAAAACTCATAGGTTCTTTTTTCCATACGAAAACTTTATTAGAGTGGACATAATCATATTTTATTTTCGTTTGTTTGACTTTGTTATCTCGTGTTGAAAATTGCAGAATAAATATGACATATCTGTTGTGAAAGCCAACATAATTACAAGGTATACAAGATAAACATTATGCTAAAATCGGAACGGAGAGATGTTGCGTATACAATGACGTCACTCACTGCGTAGGTCGGAGCTATAGCGTAGCGGTTTATTAATGCAGAATATTGCGGTTTTTTTTTAATTCGACCTTGCTGTTTAATCCTCGTGTGTATGTTTTTTTCTTGGTATTAGTAGCTATAGCTGTGTTCACGAATTAACGTTTATAGGTGTTCTCCAATGTCAGCGTTACAGTAGGTACATATTTAATTTTTGTTGAATTGAAATTATTATATGTAAGAGCGTCAACTAAACAGTCCTGTGCTGGCTGACTCTGTCATGCGAAGTCAAGTTATTTGACCAGAACAGTACTATACATTTTAGTTGGTTCCTATGTCACCCACGGGAAGAAATATGGTGATGCAATTTTACCGAGGTACCTACGACACGAGGTCATCAGCACCGCAGAGCGTCATCGGCCTGAATTTTGCGCATAATTTTAGAAAGCTCTGTGTTGTGTATCTGACGTTTTGACGTCAGAACGTGAGTGTTGTATTTGCAAGAGATCCTAAATAGGTCAAAATCAACATGTTATACGCAAACTGGACATAACGGGAGCTGCCCACGGCTTAAAATATGCTGTATGTATAAAGAAGCCCGCAGAAGTTAGTTCGTTGTTTCGTTTTCAGTTTGAAAAAATTTTACCAAAAAGAAAGCTTACCAATCGTGACGAGTGTAGAATTTACTCATAGGGAAAGGCCTAAGTTTTGGTTGGTTTAGTATATTTAGGATAATGCCACATTGCATCCTTCTTCGCGCCACTAAACATAACAGTGTTTGTTGTTTTAAAGTTCAGTAGTGGGCTGTTGCGGCTGATGTAGTATATTCACAAAAAAAAAACGTTAGATCGACATAGGTCCAATTCGCGAAATGGCAGCAGCCGTAAAAAGACGATTTCGCAGAACGCCCAATTCGGAAAACACCTTTATCAGAAAACCAGTAAAACGGCTTGTTATAAGAGTATTATGTCGACTTCTGCTTAGCAGGATGACGTCGCATTTTATTCCGGTCTGTATATTAATGGAGTTTGACAGCTGTTCGTTAATTTATATGAAAAAAAAAAAAATTGCATTGATATTTCTGGGTAATGATTTGGACGAGCAAATTTGTAAATAAAAGTTATAAAAGTTTTCCTCATTATGTCTTATATGCAGTCTGAAAATACTTGAACAACTGTAAGATGGTAGCTGTGACAGATGCAGTTTGTATCGATTTTAGATACATTTTCTTTTGTTTTCCTTCTGAATGACATCTGTCGCAGCTACCATCCTAAATTTTACAGAGTATAGTAAAAAGCTCCATGTTAGTCATTTAACAGATTTGTAGTATAACAGAGATATTTACATAGCCCTTTCCTAGTTATTAATGCAAAGTCAAAGTCATAGTCAAATTCAGAAGGTGTAAAAAGGTTTTCGTAGAACTTCACTACGTACGTAAAACTAAGATTGTGTTTGGAAACATTTTATTTGAGTTTGATTAGAATCAGTATGACTTTACCTGTATTATTACTCTAAATTAAATACTCCAACTTTTTCCCTGTATAATTGGCTACTTTCCAACTAGTCAAATCAGCAACTTTTTATGAAATGTCAAAAACGCTTTTTTGTATGAAAATAGTTAATTATGACGTCACATTTTAGTAAATATTGACTAATCAAATCAATAACTTATATACTTTTAATTCGAGTATTAAAATCTAAATGTGCATTTTTTTTTATGGTGAATGAAATCCACAATATTTTTAGCCATTAGTTTTAAGTATAAACGTTTTGAATTTTTTAAGCTACCCAGTCAAGTACCCAATTATAACATGCTATATAAGTCCAATCCAAATCTGTTCCTTACACCAAGTTGGATATGACTCAAGTGTTTGATTTTCCGCGAATAATGTTAGAATGTTTGATCGAAAATTTGTACCTATTGTTATCAATATTTGCCACGTGTTAATGGTTTGTTTATAATTTACTTATACGTCTAGAATAGTTGGTTGTATTACCACTATTCGTAGGGTTTCTATTTGTACATTTACATGGTGTTTAAGTTGAATGAACGCCAGGATAAATCAGTCAAAATCAGCCATCTAATCTAAACTTATAAAATCGTTTGTCCTTACTGACTGACTGACTGACTGACTGACTGACTGATTCATCAACGCAGAGCCTAAACTACTAAAGCTAGAATCGTTAAACTTAGAGAGCAAGTTCCTCTTATAACGTAACCTCCCACTAAGAAAGGATTTCCGGATTTTCCCTCCCTAAACGGGTAAAAAGGGGGTTGAAGTTTGTATGAAAGTCCGTCAATTTTGAAGATAGGATCTTCAAATTTTGTATTTACGCTAATGATTAAAAAATAATTTATACGTGTTTCAGCATTTTTGTATTTTTCACCCCTAAGAGGGTTAAATAGGGGATGGATGTTTGTATGGAAATTCCGTCAATTTTGATGGCAGGATCTTCCAATTTTGTTTTTGGGCTAAAGATTAAAAAATAATGTACACGTATTTCAGCGTTTTTGTATTTTCCACCCCTAAGGGGGTTAAATAGGGGATGGAAGTTTGTATTGAAATTCCGTCAATTTTAAAGGTAGGAACAGCGCGGGAACTCAATCCCACGGGAAAACTCTTAGCTGCGGGTGAAACCGCGGGGCGGAAAGCTAGTTATTTATAAATGCACACATACTCCTACCTATTTCTCTTTGTACCTTACCCTATTCAACATTCCGTTATTTAAACGTAGAATTAAAAATGTACCACTTATATTAGTTTTAAGTTGCTAAGATTTTTGTGTTTACACAAAAAAGTTGATTTTAAATTTTGACTTTTTAGCGATGCGATTTTAAAATTTAGACTTTCTAAGCGAATTGA
The DNA here is from genome assembly GCA_029255725.1 of Scrobipalpa atriplicella. Classification (NCBI taxonomy): domain Eukaryota; kingdom Metazoa; phylum Arthropoda; class Insecta; order Lepidoptera; family Gelechiidae; genus Scrobipalpa; species Scrobipalpa atriplicella. The sequence continues at coordinate 21,711 of JARACY010000693.1, read as the reverse complement.
GCCCATTGGCACCATAAATCAGTTCTAATAAAATAATTCACAAGTATTTAGTAAGATTTATACTCCCTATAATCGATTAGTTTAATGGCAAATGCATGACCGATTCGCAAGTCGTATAGTTTACTTAGTACTCACCATACATACATACATACATACATAAAATCACGCCTTTTTCCCTTTTGGGGTAGGCAGAGCAAAAACGACCTAAATAAAGGTCATTCCGCCACGTCTGACAAGTTTTGAGGGTTATTATACAGGTGATTATGTATATTGCTATAGTGACAGGTTGTCAGCCCATCGCCTAAATTGCAATACACTGAAACCCTCGATTCCCTTAGCTGATTTTTACAGCATGCACGGGAGGAGATGCAGCTGGCACATTCTATGTTTTTCTATCACTCCCAGTCCAGCATGGAAGTAAGTACTTACCATTGTTATTTAATATACATATTTATGTGGGTACATTCATCACACGGGAAGAACAAGTGCATGCGTGTTAGGAATTTGAATACAATAACATGTTACTTTCGCCGTTACTTTTACGTTCGCCGTTACTTCGCGGACTCAGTCTCATTAGACAGCTCCTAAACACTACCCCAGAAGTTGATTTGTTCTTTGACAATTTATCACAACTCAGTAAGAGATGTCTAGTATTCTCTGAAAAATGTGTAATAGTAGTACTTTGATCTCAATTCTATTTTAGTATTACCTACCTAACTGTTAATAATATTTGATGATCAAACGAACTTACCTGTACGTGAAGTTCGATCACAATTATATGAGCGGCTTCATTCGGAGCAATTTACTTATGTACACAATTGTAGGCCATGTTTCCCAACTATGGCCCTCGCACGTATTTCAGAGCATTTAGGTAGACCTAAATAAAAAAACAAATAAATTAAAAGTCACTTAGTGGGTAGTACCACCGTAGCTCCGAATCCCGCGTCCGCCATACTTATTTCATTCTGTTTAAAGAGTGTTTGTACTTTACTTTGGTTCTATATCGGTACTTGTACACGACTTATAAGATTTTCTTCTTCTTCTTGATTCTCTTCTTTTTCTTTTGTATTCTCTTAGGGTGGGTCAAATGGTATTTTGTTTAAATACATTTTTAATAGATTGAAGGGAGGGTGACTGTAAATTGCTCCGAATGAAGCCGCTCATATAATTGTGATCGAACTTCACGTACAGGTAAGTTCGTTTGATCATCAATTATATTTCGCAGCTTCATTCGTTCGCAATTTACTTATGTACACAATTGTAGGATGTTTAGAGATTTTTCAAATATTTAGTCGAGAATACAAGAAAATGAAAGAAAACTAATTGTGGTATTTAACACTGATGTGTCTTATGGTTGTGTACCATAATAGATACTATCAAATTATAATAAACTCGGTAAAAACAACACAAGTAAAATAATCAGATTTTTAATGTATTTGAAGTTAGGTTTATCATGAACTTTCAAATTTGAGAATTTAAATTACTTATCTATTAAAAGTATAATGAAGAAGCATTTCTAGTATAGGTAGATAATAATTGCAATAACTTTTGGCTTCAGCTCTAGATTGACTCCCTTAGCAATAATGGTAAGTAAAAATGTTATGAGTCGTTGCTTTGATTGAATCACAAATCTAGTCATAGTGTCATGTATGTAATAGTGTCATGAAAAACTTATTCTATGACCGCTGACGAATAAATTACATTAAATTTCAATAAGTAGGTAAAACAATAACAACTATTGACATCAATGTTAAGCTCGCTACTGCAAAACCAAACTGAGTACCTATGTTTCCGGTTGTATGCAATAAAAAAATAAATGCTTTATAATGTATGCTTATAAGATTCTATAAAATTTGTCATCATAATAATTCCTTGATGACGTTGCAAAATAATGAAAATTATGAAAAATGTTCATATTCAAAGCTAATAATTTACAAAAGTGTTTTCTTCAATATATTTTCTTGACGGAAATATCCGTCAGACATTATCTGAGCACAATTTAACATTGGTAATTAGAATTAAAATTATATTCCCAAAAGGAAACCTCAAAAGAAAAAATCTTTCTCATAAATATTTTGCTTATTATTATAATCTGTATGGTCTCATATTCATAACCAATGTATTAAATGTTATGATTTCTGAGCTGCACTATTGAAACAAGCGATGAAAAAAAAAATAAAAATGTTTCACTTTGCAATTATATTTTTTGTATATATTTGTTAAAAAGGTATCATTAAGTACTTGAATAAAGTTATGCAACAATTAAGTCTATTCTGTTTATCTTATGAAGGGTCTTTAAAATTATGATAATTTGAAGAAACGCATTAAACAAGAATCCACTCCAAGAATTTTGTAAACTTTTTTATCGCTATAGGTAGTTATTTGTGTCCTGTTTTTAGACCACATAACCTTCACATTTTAATTTTAGTCTGGTGATCCTAAGTGTTCACGATTTATAATTATAAACCTTGAATGACATAAATTTCAATTTATGTGCGACAATAAAAGTTGTGGAGTTCTATATTCTTCTTCTTAATTTATTAAGAAGCTAAAATTATTGGGTACTTAGGTAGGTATTATTATTTCTCGATGCTCGACTCAAACCACACTACTTAAGTAAATAAATACACTTAGATTTAGATACTTTTTTTTTTTTTTTTTTTTTGTGAGTAATATACTACCAACTTCAAAAAAGATAAGTTATTGCGATGTTATTTTCTTGCAAAACTATACTTTTTCTTTGTCATAAATAGCTGCATCCTAATTACAAAATTAAATCATCATCAGAGATCAGTTTCCTGAAACTTATGCAAATTGAATAGATTATTGCCTTTAAGTTTGTCAATATTGTTTGTCCAAGAAAAAATGTTATCTTTCAGGTGATTTGGTAGGCAAACAGTTACTTAATTATTTTAAAAGACAAATATTTATGCAATTACACATTAGCTGGTAATCTAAGAAACATGTCGCTAGCTAGACTACGACGTGTAAATAGGAAAGAATTCGTTCGCCAATGCGAGCACCATCTCGGTAGCACAGACGACTGAACGACGGAACCGCACTCCTAAGGTCAAAGGATCAAGTCCTGCTCCTACAATAATAATTGTTCATTTTTATATTATATTCGTTAGAATTAAAAATATGCGCTAGAATTGAACATACAATTATAAGGTTTAATCAAACTAGCCCTTATCAAACAAAATAAAGACCATAATTCGTGGTTATACCCTTTGAAAAAAGGATAATGATTTCAGTCATATTGACATGACTATCTATTAGGCCGAGGAGCTAAATTGTGTGCTGGACACATTAAACATAAGGAGCGGTTGAACCAAACGCTAATCAATAAAGAACATTTATCTTATCTTATTTAATTTAAATTTCTGAAAGTGTTTTTGAATGGACATTAATAGAAATTCAAGTTTCCTCTATGTAGTTAGGTTTGTCAAGAGTAGCTACGTAAACATGTCTTTATCACTATATGTGATAATATAATAGTGAAAATACCAGTTCATTTAATGAAAACTACTAAATTCAGATGTAGTAAGTATAGGTATACAAGTTGAATGTTTTCTTTAAGATAAACCTTTATTCACCATTCGTCATCAAACCTTTGAAACAACTAAGTACTTTGCTTTGAAGTATCGGCTTATGGCTACATTTAGACATGGTAACGATTTGAAATAAAACTGGCGAGTTTTTAAATTTCAGTCAATAACTTTGTACGATGTAAATGAAATTTTTATTTCCTGTAATCTCTGAAAAATATCAGTTAATCATGTCCAGCAACTCATGAAAGTATTTAAAACACCATGCGCATATTGACTTGTTCAGTGTCAAGTCATGCGTCTATTGCTAGTTTAGCATCAGCAGCGCGCCTTTACCAAACGAGGGTGTGTGTCAAGCAGACTGGTCGCTCTGGGGGAAAGTCTCCTCGTAGTGTCCAGCTAGCCTATTGTTTCTTCGCAGGGTTGCCCAAATGTTGAAAGACTTCCTCAAATTACTTAGCTCACATTTAGGTTTTCACGTTAGAGCAGAAGGTCTAAGCCCTGCCTCTGATCATTGAACATTATATTTTTAGACTATAAAAAGTCTTTAACATGTTTTATCTTTGTCTCAACGAGATAATGTAATACCTCTATGTTGTCCATGTAAAATTTACTATGTTCAATTAATTAGATAGGTAATACATAATACCTGGTGGGAAGCATTGCACTTAGGTAAAATATTAAAAATAACGAAGTCGTTATTTGTTCGTGGAACATCTAACCAAATAAAACCATCGTCGTGACGGCGATAGCCCTACTGATAGCTATCTAAAGTAAAAGTAAAGTAATCATTTATTTTAGTGCAAAGATACATATCTCGCATCACTAGCATAAATAAAGCAACAACGCTTTTGGTAATATATCATAGGTTGCATCGTTAATTATGATATGTAATTTGCTGCAGAGATTGTATAAAAACTGGTATATGCAGCAACCTCGTTGTAAGTATCCTTTAAAACTTTGCTTGAAGCAGAAGTATTGTAATTTTTCATGATTAAAATATCGTGGTGGTGATAGTCCGGATATAGATATCCCGTATCTTTAAGGTCATAACAAGAAAACTCTGGTGGCGATTTCGCAATGTTGGTAAAATAAATAAAAATCTGCTTATTTTCTCACCACACCACGACACTACTGGTGCGGGTAGCAGCATCGGTAGGCGCTCAAGTTGTGAGGCTCTAGTAGCAATTCAGCAACGATGGCGCAGTCAGTAACTTCGGTAGATACCTCGATTGTGAAGACACAATGATTAATGTAAACCACCACTCAGGTGGACTCACCACCTGATAGGCGCAACACCGGCGCAGGCTGCAGCATGGGGCGCATACTGGCGCAGGCTGCAGCATGGAGCGCACACTGGCGCAAGCAGCAGCATCGGGCGCACACTGGCGCGGGCTGCAGCAACTGGCGCACAATGGCGCAGGCAGCAGCATCGGGCGAACACTGGCGCAAGCTGCAGCATCTGGCGTGCACTGCCGCCAGCAGCATCGGGCGCACACTGGTGCAGGCTGCAGCATGGGGCGCATACTGGCGCCGGCAGCAGCATCGGGCGCTCACTGGCACAGGCTGCAGCATCGGGCGCGCACTGGCGCTAGCAGCATCGAGCGCGCACTGGCATCTGGCACAGGTTGTAGCACCATGCGCACACTGGCGCAGGCTGCAGTATCGTGAGCGCACTGGCGCCAGCAGCCTCGGGCGCACTGGCGCAGGCAGCAGCATCGGGCGCGCACTGGCGCTGGCAGCTGCCTCAGGCGTACACCAGCGCAGGTAGCATCAGGCGCAGGCTGCAGCATCGGGCGCACACTGGCGCCGGTAGCAGCATCAGTTGGCGCACAATATGTGAGGAGGAGAGCCCAAAAGCAAACCCGCAACACTGGCGCATGTAGCAGAATCAGCTGGCGCACAATATGTGAAGAGGAGAGCCCAAAAGCAAACCCGCAACACTGGCGCAAGTAGCAGCATCAGCTGGCGCACAATATGTGAAGAGGAGAGCCCAAAAGCAAACCCGCAACACTGGCGCATGTAGCAGCATCAGTTGGCGCACAATATGTGAAGAGGAGAGCCCAAAAGCAAACCCGCAACACTGGCGCATGCAGCAGCATCAGTTGGCGCACAATATGTGAAGAGGAGAGCCCAAAAGCAAACCCGCAACACTGGCGCATGTAGCAGCATCAGTTGGCGCACAATATGTGAGGAGGAGAGCCCAAAAGCAAACCCGCAACACTGGCGCAGGCAGAAACATCTGTATATACACAAAATGTGGCAAGGGAGGCTCGGTGGCAATCCCCCACCATTAAGCAATAAGGCCGCCTGTATTGTACTTAACTTTTTGGAAAATTATTTTTGGTGCAATAAAAAATTTGTGTATGAAAAAAAAGAAAATCTATAAGTTACTTCGTAGAATCGCTGCCATCATCAAAACATCCACTGCATTGCTGCGCGTAATACAGACACCGCACGCATCTGATATAAATTATGTTTCTACCCTCATATCGTATACGAAGTTAAAATTTCCATGCGTGCGTTCAAAATCGACTTATCTTTAGAATAATGCTTTTACATAATATATATCACGAAAAAATTGTAAGTTAAACCACCATTCAGGTGGACTCACCACCTGATTTTCGACGTTTCGCTGCGTTAACCTACATATTTTTTTCCAATTTCTTTACCCGTTCACACTTCTCGCTGTTATCCAATTTATGCCTAATTACTATTATTTTTAACACTTTTTAAGTAGCAAAATTGATTAAACATTGAAACACTGCACAAAAAATAAAATTAACTGGGAAGATTAAAGTACGAACGCAGGTGACGTGCAAGGGTCACGGCACGAAAACACAGAATAAAATAAGTATGGCGGACGCGGGATTCGGAGCTACGGTGGTACTACCCACTAAGTGACTTTTAATTTATTTGTTTTTTTATTTAGGTCTACCTAAATGCTCTGAAATACGTGCGAGGGCCATAGTTGGGAAACATGGCCTACAATTGTGTACATAAGTAAATTGCGAACGAATGAAGCTGCGAAATATAATTGTTTATTCTATTGATTGTTAAGTTTCATAATTGTTTTATGTCTCGCACGTTCCTTGTATGGTATTTTAGGTATATCCTGTCACTGTACATTGTATTAATAAATAAATATAAATATAAATATGTCGTAAATATTTGACTCCCCGCCGTGTTTGGAACTTCGGAAACCGTTTTTAACCGGCAGTGCGAAGTAAAGTAGTTTCGTGACTGTATCTTCTATGGTGGACTGGAAGTGAAAGAAAAACATATTCAGTAGGTATTCTGCTTTTCCTCCCGGGCATGCTGTAAAAACCAGCTAAGGGAATCGAGGGTTTCAGTGTATTGCAATTTAGGCGATGGGCTGACAACCTGTCACTATAGCAATATACATAATCATCATCTGTATTAACCCTCAAAACTTGTCAGACGTGGCGGAACGACCTATGTTTAGGTCGTTTTTGCTCTGACTACCCCATTAGAGATAAAGGCGTGATTTTAAGTAAGTAAGTAAGTATGTATGTTGTTAGAGATTGCTGCCGATGTTGATGCAGACACTTAGATCAAACTTTATTTTATAAGCAGTAAGCATATTAAATCTTATCTTTATAGGACCGTGGATCTATAACTATATTTGATCTAAGTGCAGACACAACTTAACTTATTTTAGTTTGGTCCTGTCACCTTCTTAAATTTGAATAGAATAGAGACAGAAATAGAACGGCTAATTATAATTCTGTCAAAGTGACTTATACTTAACGGTTAAAATAAGACGACACAATCTGGCATGCCATCTTATTTAAGGAGAGTAACGTCACTTTGACAGGATTATAACCAGCTGTTGTATTTCTGTCTCTGTTTTATTAAAATTTTAGAAAGTGCTTTAGTCAGTCGCTGCCTTCTGTGCAGGAGCAGGAGCAGGAGGTCGTGGTTCGAACCCCAGCGCGAACCAATGTGTTTTTCGACTTCCGAATTTCATTCATCATCATCATCAGCTCATTATACGTCCCCACTGAGAGGCACGAGCCTAACCTGAACAGGGCGATCGGGCCTTAGTCGAATTTCATTATATAAGTTTATTTGTTTACATCCCTTACGGGGTAGGCAGAGCGTCAACGGCTTCCTATAAGGAATATCAACGTCTGACAAAAACTTAGGGTAAATATCCACAGCCTGTAGGAAGAGAAGCAGCTGGAACATTCTATGTTTTTCCACCATCATGGAAGTTCTGTGAAGTATTGTAGCGCATATCAGTATGCATATTAAGTAGTTCATATTCATAATTGGTTACCGAGAATACCTTACCTAAGTTTCGACAACAACGGGAACATGATACATTCATTACAAATTAGTTTAGAGGAAACCTATCATACTGTGCTGTTAATAATTATCTGCCCCAACGTTAGAAGGTTGAAGTTAATTAGCTGCCTCTGTGGTCTAGTGGTTCAAACTTTTGTCTCACGATCAAGATGGGTTCCCAAGAGGAATACACTAATTTAATATAGTCTCTTTGTGGAACTGTTACCAGTTGATTGTCCGACCGCAGGCAAAAATTTCCGAGCTCGGAGAGCACGTTAAGTCGTCGATTGCGATCTGTGTCTCTGATAGAAACCATGCTAAGGATCTATTAAACGGTTTCAAATTTGTTACACTAGGGTTCATCGGGTCATTCAACTTAACAACCCACACGACCAGTTAACTCATACTCAGTCAGGTATTCAGCCTGGTGGCAGGATTGTAATGTTGAAATTGAACATCTTCAGAGACATTTTGCATGCGGATCGCGAGCCCAATGCTTATACCACTACACCATCGAGTAGAATACTAGATTATACACCTATCAATGACATGTAAATACTACCGACAACTAATTATAACCACGTGTATTCTAATCATAGTAAAAACGGGAATTTATGTTGTTTTCCTGCGTTATGGCGTACAATTATAAGAATTGTTACGTTTTTAATTAGTGAGATTCCATTACCTTACAATACAATACAATGCAAAATACTTTATTGCACTTAAGGAGACAAATACACAGTAATACACAAACAACATAACAAAAGTACAACATAGGCGGCCTATTTCATTATCTTGTAATTTATATTGTAAGTAAGTTGTCTTCGGTGACAATTTGCTAAGTATTTTCTGTGTAGAATTATTAGTGCAGATATGTTATATTTTATAGTAACATATGTTAAGCAAATAAGAGCAAGACTTTTAAAATATGTAGTTCGCCTTCTTATATCCCAAATAACAAGATCCATTTTATAGAGTTCTAAAACAGAACTCACATAACATAGATATAGACTCAAACCTTACAGCCAGAATTTCTTTTAAATAATATCTATTAAAACATACATAATATAAGTATGGAATCACACATATGTCTCTTAAAATTCGCAACTGTAGTTCATATTTATCTTTTAAAGCGATGAATGTTTGTCGGAAGCAAACCGCAAGGATCTTAAGGGAATCGAATCATAATGTTTGCTCTCTCTATAACTCCCTCTTCTCTCTGTAACTGCGAGGCAAATACATCAGTTCCTCTCTGTAGCTCATAAGGACTGTTGGCGTTTATACCTGAGTTGAGAGTTCCTACCGGCTTTCCAACTATTCCTACACCCAAAATGTAATTTCTGTTGTTTTACTATTACTCGTATGTTTTATTTTTGCGTTTCACCAGCGCTAAATTAGTATTACCGTGCGAATAAGATATTTTGTCTATATGTATTTTTTTTTTCAAAATTTATATTCTCCCAAGCTTTACCATATTCAGAATATAGGCACATGCCAATCATTTGTTTTGCTTCGTAGCGTGGGACACATTTATATCCCGGTTTTACAAACTTTGTTTTTTTTTTTAACAACTAGCTACCAAAACAACGAACACTTTTATGCCTTCAGTGTTTGATAAAGAGTTGTTTTTCTTTAAATATGTCTGGTTTCATTCTCTTTTACCTACAGCCTACAGAGTGACAAAACTTCTAGTTATTCTCTTTCTTAGAAATTGTTCTTTTCTCTTAAAGTTCATGCGACAGGTTTTGTCTATAGTATTTCCAAACGACTTCTAAAATAAAGGTAAACAATGTTCTACGTCTTTTTATTCAAAAACGCATTTCTAAAATAAATGATAAGTGTTGGCAAATTAGTTAAATTACCAAAACTACAATTTCATTATGTTTTCATGTAGTACTTACTTATACTTAGTTCATGTAGTATTAGTTAGTTCGGTAGATCGAAGGCTTTGATATTTGTAGCGGTTTATGTTATAAATTTCACGGCAAATCTTTTAATACAGATCCGTCTGTGATATTGAAACTCGCAACTTCAGCTATATCGAAAAGCATATTAATCCGCTATAGGCAATCTGTCTCTGCCATTCCTATTTTTTCCGAGAAATTTCATTTTTCGAGCAATACTGAATTCGTATCTATTCGTTCGATACACGGTTTGTTTACATGGTGGTATAATAAATGCGTAGAAGCCGTAGAATGAATGTGAGCGGGGGCGTTGCATGTTGGGAGAACTGTCAAAAATGGCGTTGGCAGCCATAGACCTATCACCAGTACAAGCCGAGTTTTATTCTAAAGGGTCACACGCATTGACATTCTATTTAACCCCTTAACCCCCCCCCCCCCCCCCTCTGGATACGCCCATGCTCTAAGTCCTCATAGATTTCTTTAATCAGAGACAGATGTCCTCACAGATTCGAGAGTAATGGATGTTGATCAGATTTATGAGCACCATTACGTCGCTCATGCTAATGTAACTTGCTAATGTTATTGTTCTAACTATACTTACGGAGCTATCCCGAGAACAGACTACCATTATGGAGTCGTTAATTTTGGCGCCAACCAAAATGGCGGCTGGTTTTTTTATTGTAATGTTTTAAGGAAAACTTTGTGATATAAATCTCTGAGTTGGTTGATTGCCAGATTATAAGCGACGTTATGCAGATGCCGATCAAACTCGGAAAATACTAATGGATTTCGTTTTAGTTATTGGCATACACTTTTTGTATGGGAAGTCCATTTTTTTCATAATTTCAACTTTTGTTCCATACAAAAAGTTGTTCAGTTTATTATGATCTAAACAAGCCCATACTTTGGTGGAAAATCGCTCTGTATGGGAAAGATTTCAATTTCAAATTTTTCAAATTACTTCCTGTAGTCCATGCTGATACTATTGTAGGAATAAAGCGAAATAGTTTTAAATAAAGACAAAATGATAATTTCACATAAATTGTGTTGATTAGTAGAGGCGTGTACCGGAAAATCGACGAAATATACTGTAATGTTTTGAGGTGATACATGTAATGTATTTGTACTAGCAAGATAAGTTTTGAGCCAACAGGAAAGACTTATTTAAAGGAATTATTTATAGTAATAGGAAACATAACGTTTAATATGATAAATTAACCTAATTTACTCCCACTTAATTTATTTAAAATATTCAATAGTTTAATTAGATATTAAATGGAATAATGACTGGTAAATAATCAGTTATTTACTTTTCAAACATGCCAATGCAGTACAAATCATGAATGGAATCTATAAGTACCTACTAATGTATTTTTAACCTTGCTTATCTGTATAATATTATGAAAGGAATATATTTGTTTGTTCGTGTTTGTAATCATAATCAATTAACTTTGAAATTGTAGATTTGAAATATAGATAGAGAAAAGGCTGATATAATTGAGAAGCTACATTATTCTGATGTAACAATGAACTACCTTTTTACTACGGGACGCAACAATTTTTTTATAAATTGCCTACTTAATGGTTTCCCAGCTACTTTTACCTTGGAAAAATATTTCTTTCCCTATAAAGGAAAACTCACCAAGCCGCGACTGAATCCGCAGGATTGGTAGCCGGTCTACAATAACAATTTGTTATCGCGTACGTTGCCCCACGTTATCTAACAATAAAGAAATAAATTATGCTGATATATGGCTTTATCATAACTTTATAAAATTCTTAGAAAGGAAAATATGATGGAAATTATATTAAGAATTAGATTTTTTTGCACCGCAGTTTCACCTGCGGCATAATGAGTCATTATTATCCCGAAATCGAAAACCAGAGTTGTTGATGCGATTATAATTTTATTTTATCCACTTTTTCATTTAACTTTTTTATTTACTTTTGCTTTGTTCCACGCGAATCGCACATAAGTTATTAAAAATTGAATACTGTTACATAGTGTTGCTGTAATCCTATGAGCTGCCCGTTATCTCTTGTACACAGTAAAAGCCAAAATATGAAACACTTTTCAGTCTGTGTACACCCAATGAAAACAGAGTTTTAGTTTTCCATTATGCTGGGAAGCAGATAAATTATTGTCTACGAATTTATGTCTGGTTGTTTTTTTTTCTTCCATGCTGGACTGGGAGTGATAGAAAAACATAGAATGTGCCAGCTGCATCTCCTCCTGGTTGGGCATGCTGTAAATACCAGCTAAGGGATTCAAGGGTTTCAGTGTATTGCAATTTACCGGCACTATAGCAATATACATAATCATCTGTAATATAATAACCCTCAAAACTTGTCAGACGGGGCGAAACGACCTTTGTTTAGGTAGTTTTTTGCTCTGCCTGCCCCATTAGGGATAAAGACGTGATTTTATGTATGTATGTATATTTTTTTTAAGTTTGATTGATTATTGGGCTGTCCAGTTTAAAAATCCAAATTTTTACAGAAAATACGGCGTTTTTATTTTTGTAAGTAACAAGTTCGGGTTTATTGCTGTTTTTCGGGTATATTATTTAAGGGCAGGTACATTTTCTTTTAGGATAGGCATTAAGGTCTAAAAAAAAAGTACAATTGATTACCACTTGTCCGTTTTATATCAAAATTCAGTGATGTTTTTGTTTTGGAATTGAGGCCAATACAATATCACGTTCGATGTGAGACTTCTCTAGAAGAATCATGTTTAGCTGATACATATTAAATCTGAATACATTACCTACATTTAGCTGCCATTCGAATTTTAACCACAAAAACAGAATTCTGTTTTCTTTGGCTTGTTTTATACGCAAATATATTTTCTCTACTTGAAACCACAACTATAGAAACCGTTTTAAAGCAGGAAACATTAATTATAGGTTTAATTTATACTCTGAAGTAAATCTATAGTACCTACTGTGGAACTTCCAATGATCATAAACTTTAGAGAGACAGACAGACAGACAAAGAAATAGCTTTCCTTTCAATATGCGGAGACGGGATGAAATTACGTTCAGTTACAAGTTTTATACAGGGTGCAATTAAATTTCAACTTCTGTTTTTGATGAACATTCCCAAGAGAAAAAAAAGCCATTTTCTTTTATCTAGAATGAACTTTCGAGCTATATCAGTCTATTCTATTCTATTTCGTTTTTTCGCTACCACCGACGGTTTTTTTTTTCTCGTATTAACGTAGTAATCACCTGCATTTTCCTAACCAAACTGGGGAAAGTCTCACATTGCTAAATTGACAAGTATCAACTTTGCGTTCCCCTCATGGGAATGGAACCCATGACCGACTGGCGGAAAACTACAGAAGAGGTGACATTAATTAACTGATTGACTTGCGAGTTGGATGCTCTCCAACGTAGTTAGTGTCTCTCTGGGAAGGGAGAGCTAATTTAGTCCTCTGGGCGCCCCGACTTTCGAGCTATATCAGTCTATTCTATTCTATTTCGTTTTTTCGCAACTTTTTGTTTTGGTTCATATTTTGGTAGTATAATTACTACTGGTACTATAATTACTTGGAATACTTTATAATATATTATATGACTTAGGTGACTTCGTCTAAATAATTACCTACTGCAGAAGTTAGAATACAAAGGTTGTTTGACTTCAAACATCTCCGACAAAGTTCGAAGTTGCTTTGTCCTCCTATCTCCAGTAATTAATGAACCTTCCATTCTGCAAGAGAGACAGACTCTCAAAGGCTGTCATATTTATGTATGGTATGGCCAGAAAATTTATTATTATATTATTATTATATCAGCCTAAACTGTCCCACTGCTGGGCAAAGGCTTCCCCTCTCTATATGTTATAGGTATATTTATATAAAATGTATGTATAAATTTAAACGTATTTTCTTTTATTATTTATTTTATGCCAGAGTTGAGTTACGACGGCGAAGACATTATAAAACCGTTAACGCTCTGCCTACCCTATAAAGTTTAAGTCAATATTTTTGACGATATATTGCATTTTATTAAACACCTAGGCATCACACGTATTTTTTAGAATTTTCACTCTCGCAGTGGTATTTTATTTCATAAATACATATGTTGACATTCCGAAGGTCGCAGGTTCAAATCCTGCCCGTGGCGAAATTTTAATTATTTACTTTCATATTTATCACACCACACCTACACCTTGTTTCGGACATTATTTCTGCCTGCTATCACATCGCTAAATTCACATTTTCGCAGCTAAATAATTCAATAGTTCAACAAAATCGTAAAACAGAAATTCGTATAATTAAAAACGCTCCACTGAACATAGTTGTCCTTTCGTGCTATTAATAATTCATTTACAGCTCCAGATAGTAATTGAATTTAAGAATTAATTGATGCAAATGCTAATACAATTGAACAAAAACAAGGTTAGCTCGCTAGTTAATGAAAGGGATAATTAACTAAATTACTTAAAATATATTAGGTATTATGTTTCACATACACAATGGTATGTTTGTCTGTTTTTTTTTTATGTTTCGGTTACTTTCAGTAATGAAATAATGTGTTTTTTTTCTCTGCAAAATATGGTTGCACTACATGCTCATTATTAGAACTGGTTATACAACGTGTAACAGAAAGGGTATATGCATCGAGAAATGTGTGAATCTACTCATGAAACTGAACAACTTTCCCTAAGGAACATAGGTCGAAAAACGAAAAAAAAATTGTGAACTTTCATACAAAATGCATCAGCTGATAGCGTATTTAGTATGGGCAGTTAAATTTTTTTTTTCGTATTTCGACCTATGTTCCTTAGGGAAAGTTGTTCAGTTTTATGGGTAGATTCACACATTTCTCGATGCATATACCCTTTCTGTTACACGTTGTATATCCTGGGCTTTAGATCACCAGATCACTGCCTCCAGTTTTTTTTTTTTTTTTTGGGTTAGATCGAATTCCTACCGCTACCTATTAAAACACACTATGCTCCATAATCTAGTGCAGTTTCAATCAAATCAAATCAGTCAAATATTTATTTGTAAAAACGGGTACATGTTACAAAAGAAAGATAGTTAACGTGGACAAATTCTGGGCTGCAACAGTGTAGTGTCTGCCATCGACACGCTAAGTTATACAACGTGTAACAGAAAGGGTATATGCATCAGAAACGTGTGAATCTACCCATAAAATTGACCTTCCCATACTAAATGTGCAGTCAGCTGATGCATTTTGTATGGAAGGTACCTTCCATACAAAATGCATCAGCTGACTGCACATTTAGTATGGGAAGTCAATTTTTTTTCACACCTTTCTTGATGCATATACCCTTTCTGTTACACGTTGTATTTGTATACCTCAACTACTTGTATACTTCCATGCTGGATTGGGAGAGATAGAAAAACATAGAATGTGCCAGCTGCATCTCCTCCCGTGCATACTGTAAAAATCAGCTAAGGAAATCGAGGGTTTTAGTGTATTGCAATTTAGGCGATGGGCTGACAACCTGTCACTATGGTAATATACATAATCATCATCTGTATTAACCCTCAAAACTTGTCAGACGTGGCGGAGCGACCTATGTTTAGGTCGTTTTTGCTCTGCCTACCCCATTAGGGATAAAGGCGTGATTTTATTTATGTATGTATACCTCAACACATTTGCCTGCTAAATTTATATACAAAAACTTGCATTGCGGCTGTATGCGCCACGACCTTTGCCTGCCTTATCGATCTTCCGCGCTGCCCTAAAGTCTAGACTAAATACCCCTTACAGTCTAGCACAAGTTCTGCTACGACTTTACTTACCAAACTGCCTTCGTGGTCTTGTGGTCTGAGCCATTGGGCTCTCGACCCGGAGGTCCTGGGTTCGATTCCCAGGGGGGGAACACACAGTGCATATTTGTTAATTTATCACTTTGTGAGATTTTCTCCAGGTTGGTTAGGACATTGCAGGCTGAATCACCTAATTGTCCGAAAAAGAAAATGGATTCCGTTCTTCGGAGGGCACGCTAAGCCGTCGGTCCCGATCGCTGTCTTTGATAGTGGTCGTTACATAAACTATGTCAGAGGGCTATTAGCTGTGCTATTAGGCGGTTTAAAAACTCTGACACCAGGGTTTATCGGGTCGAACGACTTGTAACCCACACGACACGACAGAAGAAGACCTAACTTATTTCTAAGGCCTTAACAGTAAACTTTATGTGTATGTTTGACTGTACGTTTAATAACAACAAACATGCGAATTTATAAATAATTCACCAGCTCTTGCGAAGTGGGCGTTGAAGGTAACTTACGAGTTGAACCTTATGAGAAGTATTTAAAAAATGCATTCCAGGAAATGGAATTTCATTGAAATAAATTATGAATTTCCACTCTATTCTCTCAGAGTTTTCAATGAAATCTGTGAGAATTTTAGTGCAAGTGCAAGTAATAATATTTTATTACATACTTGCACTAAATTTCTTCGTAATTTTTTGAGTCAGAAGTGTTTTTATAGAATTTATAACGGATTTAATACTAAGTATGGTAATTTGTAATCATTTATCAATATCGAAATGCATTCATTTAGACGGACATTGTTTGCTGAGGTTTCTGAACTTTAACAAAAACCTTGCATCAATCTATTAAAAATAATGAAAAGTATAAAACAATCTACATTTCAGAAAAACATAGAATGTGCCAGCTGCATCTCCTCCCGGGCATGCTGTAAAAACCAGCTAAGGGATTTGAGAGTTTCAGTGTATTGCAACTTAGGCGATGGGCTGACAACCCGTCACTATAGCAATACACATAATCATCTGTAATAATAATAACCCTCAAAACTTGTCAGACGTGGCGGAACGACCTTGGGGTCGTTTTCGCTCTGCCTACCCCATTAGGGATAAAGGCGTGATTTTATGTATTGTATTTCTAATTAATTATAGACAAGCTGGGCGTCACGGAAGGCCTTCGCTGCTCTAAGTAGACAAGAAAGTTAGTCCTTCTGCAGTAATCGAAAGTTTAAAATAGAACGTTTATAACAGGAGGCCTGACTCAGGCCTTTGAATTGCACAATCGTACTTTGTATCGTTTTAAATTATTGCCCTCTATTGATGCGACCCAACTGCTAATAAACTGCAGGCCGCCCACGTATAGCAGTGTATGAACTCTGTGACATCACTGGTTATTGTTATACCTATGGTGTCTATGAAGCACCTGCTTTATAAGCAGCATATCGACTCGAAGACCTACTCGATATAAAGAAGAAGGCATAATTAAAATGCCGGTTGCATTTGAATTTCACTCACGCGTAGTTTCTGTTTGTGGGCCTTCTTTATAGCCCAGCATTTACCACCGTACTTTCAATCATTGTATCCTGTACATCAATAAAAACAGCCACACATTATTGAATCAACATCTCAACAACATCTCTTATCCTGGGGCGATGTAACGGCTGGCAAATTGACAACTATCAAATTAAATTATGTTGTTGGCTGAGGATGTTGGGGTTGTTAGTGGCTCATTCGCAGCCGGTTGTAGACTCGAATGCCAATTATTAAACCTAAAAAATAGTCTCTGAATTTTAATTTGATAAAATTTGTAAAGGTCAGTAAATATTCAGCAGATATGGTGTTTGTTTACTGCCCGTCAGAATCCGTTCATGTTGATATTTCCATGAATATAACTTTCCAGATAGAAGAAGAGAGAAACTTTATATATCGTGTCTGGAGTGAAGCAAAATCTAAAAAGCGAATACCGCAAAAATTACGTATTATGCTTTAGAAATTAGAATAGATAGATACATTTTAGACTTTTACCAAATCACAGTATTTTTTCAAAAACAAAAAATTCTAATTAAAAAATAAGTTATTTTTGTTCTTACAAAATTATCTAACTTTACTTTTTCTTTGTTATAGAACCGAGAAACCATCCGGAGGAGGTGATGCCCACTCGAACCTCATGGCTGCGATCCGACAAGCAGGGGGCGCTGGGAAAGCCAAGCTTCGCTCCGCAGCTGACACCTCTGCCGAGAAGGTAAGTCTTCATCCACCAATGTCGAGAACCTTTACTTTACCAAGTCATATTCCATCTTGTGGCAGACGGTCCAATTCGGAATGTAATCGCGATTCGAAGACCGTTCTTCCCCAGCGATTATCTGTTCGTCATGCTATAAGGTCTGCCCATTGCCACTGCAACCTGCTTATCCTGAGCACTAAGTCGCATCGGTTACAATGGTTCTTATCTTAGAATACCAGTATTTTTTCTCCTCATAACAAACACTAAATTAGAAGTTACCAGTATACAATTCCTCAGAAGGGCCGCCCATCTGTTACGCGGACGTATAATAGGAAAATCGATTAAATCTCTTCACTAACGTCTGACCTTAAGGCCGATTCGACGAACGAGTTAATAGGGCTATTAACACTTTACAAGCCGTTAATGAGGGCGTCACTCGGAAACAATCTGTCTAAGAAAAAAAAAACTAATTTCATTAATTTAATAAATTACGACGAATTTCATCAATGGCGGTGTTGACTTCAAAGATCTACGAGTAGCAGTAGATCTAAGAATCCATTTTCTTACTACTGAACAGAATTTATAAAACCAATTGTTCTTTAGGGCTTCCATGTGTGCAATAGAAAAACATAAATAGAATGTGTCAGCTGCTTTTCCTTCCGGGCATGCTGTAAAAATCAGCTGAGGGAACGAGGGTGTCAGTGTGGGCTGACAACCTGCCACTACAGCAATATGCAGATCCATCTAAAATAACCCTTAAAACTTGTCAGACCTGGCGAAACGACCTTTGTTTAGGTCGTTGACGATATGCCTACCCCATTAGAGATAAAGGCGTGATTATATGTATGTTTATTTGTTCTTTAGAGATTCTAGGAAGGTTCCTCTTCAGTTTTGGTCTTGACTGTTACAACGAATCTGTGACACAGATCTCAGTTCTGAAACTACAATTAGTGCTTGTAATTGTAACTGTCGGCACTTGGATACTGATACTCTATTGTAAAATATTTATTTATTTATTTATTTATTTAACAATTTATTGTACACACTAAAGAACATAAAATACAAACAAAAAAAGAAACAAGACACAACAGGCACTGCTTATCTCTATAAAGAAATTTCTTACAGCAGACCTACAGAAGTGAGATTTGATGCCGAGAAGCGGATATAACGTGCACAATATTAATTTAAGAGCAAAAATATGTATAAATGTGGCTAAACCTATTATCTAAAAATACAATATTATACTTAGACCTACATTATATAATTAAATGTATATACCTACAATAAATACTATATATATTGTTATATATATTGTTATTGAAATACTTTAACTCGTTCTGCGAATTGTATTTCGGTGAAAGTAAACAGTTTTATTATAATAACAACGTACCTATTGTTAATGGTAATACTATCTGCGAACTCTTACCAAAATATTAAAACCTTTGAATGGAACCACTAATTTCGAATTCACGGTAGCTCATTGGTTAGATCAGCGGCACGTTTTGCCGATGGTCGTGGGCTCGAATCCCTTTATTACGAAAATTTCGGTTTCTCTATTTACATGGTAGTTTACATGTATTAAAAACATTAACACTTCAAGTGTCAAAAATTACCAAAATATTATCTAAACTTATAAAATCGTTTGTCCTTACTGACTGACTGACTGACTGATTCATCAACGCAGAGCCTAAACTACTAAAGCTAGAATCGTTAAACTTAGAGAGCAAGTTCCTCTTATAACGTAACCTCCCACTTAGAAAGGATTTCCGGATTTTCCCTCCCTAAATGGGTAAAAAGGGGGGTTGAAGTTTGTATGAAAGTCCGTCAATTTTGAAGGTAGGATCATCAAATTTTGTATTTAGGCTAATGATTAAAAAATAATTTATACGTGTTTCAGCATTTTTGTATTTTTCACCCCTAAGAGGGTTAAATAGGGGATGGAAGTTTGTATGGAAATTCCGTCAATTTTGATGGCAGGATCTTTCAATTTGTTTTTGGGCTAAAGATTTAAAAATAATGAACACGTGTTTCAGCGTTTTTGTATTTTCCACCCCTAAGGGGGTTAAATAGGGGATGGAAGTTTGTATTGAAATTCCGTCAATTTTAAAGGTAGGAACAGCGCGGGAACTCAATCCTACGGAAAACTCTTAGCTGCGGGTGAAACCGCGGGGCGGAAAGCTAGTCTTCTTATACTTATAAAATCGTTTGTCCTTACTGACTGACTGACTGATTCATCAACGCAGAGCCTAAACTACTAAAGCTAGAATCATTAAACTTAGAGAGCAAGTTCCTCTTATAACGTAACCTCCCACTAAGAAAGGATTTCCGGATTTTCCCTCCCTAAACGGGTAAAAAGGGGGGTTGAAGTTTGTATGAAAGTCCGTCAATTTTGAAGGTAGGATCTTCAAATTTTGTATTTAGGCTAATGATTAAAAATAATTTATATGTGTTTCAGAATTTTTGCATTTTTTTACCCCTAAGAGGGTTAAATAGGGGATGGAAGTTTGTATGGAAATTCCGTCAATTTTGATGGCAGGATCTTCCAATTTTGTTTTTGGGTTAAAGATTTAAAAATAATGAACACGTGTTTCAGCGTTTTTGTATTTTCCACCCCTAAGGGGGTTAAATAGGGGATGGAGGTTTGTATTGAAATTCCGTCAATTTTAAAGGTAGGAACAGCGCGGGAACTCAATCCCACGGGAAAACTCTTAGCTGCGGGTGAAACCGCGGGGCGGAAAGCTAGTCAAGTATATACCTACGATATTTGTAGTATTTTAACTGGGTACTTATTATAACATTTTTGGAACTCTCTTGCTGACGCTTTAATAATTCATTGCTCTTTATTAAATGAATAGGTATTTGTATCTCAAAGTTTAAAGTGGGTAGCTGTTATAGTTGAGCTCTTTGATAAATTTAGCTTCAATTTATAGAGTTCTGAAGATTACCAAGTAATTTAATAAACTTGAGCTATTTCAAAAATTACTTTGGATATCTTAATATTAGTTTTTCATAATTTCATTTACTATCTCAACTAATTACCTGTACCATACATGGTGTTCATTTTATGTGCTCTTTTATCGTAAGTAACGTAGCTGAAATGGAGAGCAATAAAATGAACACCATGTATGGTACAGGTAATTAGTTGAGATAGTAAATGAAATTATGAAAAACTAATATTAAGATATCCAAAGTAATTTTTGAAATAGCTCAAGTTTATTAAATTACTTGGTAATCTTCAGAACTCTATAAATTGAAGCTAAATTTATCAAAGAGCTCAACTATAACAGCTACCCACTTTAAACTTTGAGATACAAATACCTATTCATTTAATAAAGAGCAATGAATTATTAAAGCGTCAGCAAGAGTTCAAAAATGTTATAATAAGTACCCAGTTAAAATACTACAAATATCGTAGGTATATACTTGACTAGCTTTCCGCCCCGCGGTTTCACCCGCAGCTAAGAGTTTTCCCGTGGGATTGAGTTCCGCGCTGTTCCTACCTTTAAAATTGACGGAATTTCAATACAAACCTCCATCCCCTATTTAACCCCCTTAGGGGTGGAAAATACAAAAACGCTGAAACACGTGTTCATTATTTTTAAATCTTTAACCCAAAAACAAAATTGGAAGATCCTGCCATCAAAATTGACGGAATTTCCATACAAACTTCCATCCCCTATTTAACCCTCTTAGGGGTAAAAAAATGCAAAAATTCTGAAACACATATAAATTATTTTTTAATCATTAGCCTAAATACAAAATTTGAAGATCCTACCTTCAAAATTGACGGACTTTCATACAAACTTCAACCCCCCTTTTTACCCGTTTAGGGAGGAAAATCCGGAAATCCTTTCTTAGTGGGAGGTTACGTTATAAGAGGAACTTGCTCTCTAAGTTTAATGATTCTAGCTTTAGTAGTTTAGGCTCTGCGTTGATGAATCAGTCAGTCAGTCAGTAAGGACAAACGATTTATAAGTAT